>VMDO01005525.1:0-101708 GCA_007922755.1 Pedetes capensis | reverse complement strand
AGATTTTCCTCTGAATTCCTACTCCACACATAGATAAAAGTACCAGAAAATGATCCTTAATAAGCTTTAAGGTCTATTTATATCACTCCACAATACCTTGTAATCTTTGTTAACACATAGATAAGAAGCTGGATTTAATTCACTGACCCACTGTCTTTAGGATGCGCTGCATGAACCACATAGCAAGAGAACCAGAGTAACATAAGGTTATCCTTTGACGGACAAAAACTCTAGTGCTTCTTCCCTTATGCTGTTTATATTATAGTATCAAATAAGAATGTGCAAATAAAAACATCTAGGTATAAATGCCCTTTATTCTCCCTTTTTACAGTTATAAACCAAGCACAATTGCAAATTATATAAAAACAAGACTATTGGACTGGGGATGAAGTTCAGCAGTAGAGCACTTGCCTAGCATGTGTAAGGCCCTGGGTTCCATCCCCAGCGCCATCAACAGAAAAAGAAAGAAAAGGAAAAGAAAGAAAAGGAAAGGAAAGGAAGGCAGGAAGGTAGGTTGGTTGGTTAACACTCAATACGAGCAGTTTGATTCACTTAATGCAATGGATGAGGTTTTGTTGGAACTAAGTCACACTTTGCACAGGAATGTGGTGGAGCTGCAATTGAGGGGAAGAATTCACCCAAGTCGTTGTTGCTGTTGTTGTTGTTGTGTTGTTGTTAGGTGTCCTCAAGTCTTGGAGTCAGGTCAACTGTGAGCAACCCTATGTACAACAGAACAAAACATTCCCTGACACTGTGCTACATCTGGCACTATGTCAGTGCTTCTCTGCTATTCATAAGGTTTTCTATGGCTGATTATTTTGGAGTGGGCTGCTGGGTCCTTCTCCCAAGCTCACAGCACCCAGGACTCCTAGGCTGTCTCCCATCCAAGGACTAACCATGCCCAGCCCTGATTAGCTTCCAAGATCAGATGGGATTATTCACCAGAGTGGTACAGCTGTAGGCCCTGTAAGAGTAAAAATCAATAATTGCCCTTGAAGCTGCACTAGGGACACTGGGGAAAGAGCTGACCCCTGTGCCTGCACCATGCCGACTCTGGGAGGGTCACTCACAGCGCGGAACAGCAGGAGGAACTGTTCATGTGACTCCCACTGTTCCAATTTCTCTTGCACCCTCTCTGAATTCTTACTACATTCGTCTACCTGAACTACTGGGAAGCCTTCTTCACTTCCCCCGTCCCTAGATCCTGTTTCACCTTCCCTAGAGGCAAAAATCTTACCTATGTCTTAAGCCTCCTCTGCCCCTTCACACCCTGCAACAATCCGAATTGACAGGATGACTTAGTTCTAAGGAAAATTAAATAATCTGAAGCCCACAAGGGGCACTGAAATTACTTGCAGAACTTGGTCACAAAAACTCAACTCTTAAGGGGCTCTCACTACTAGATGCACATCTGCAAAGCCTGAAGCCAGCACCAAACCCAGGTTACATCCTGAGTTGATCATGGCAAAGTCTCTGCAGGTAGCACCCAGGCAGCCCTGTGTTCAAAGCTCTTTAGATGACTCCCATGTGCAACAGAAGCTGAGAATCAGTGACCTAGTGATTAATGACTTCCAAACTCACTTGGCTTCCATCCACAATGGTAAATATTTTTTACATCTTCTCTATACTCATATGTACACATACAAAACAGAAGCAAACACTTTATAAAATAATGCTTAGATTTCCCACTCTCTTCACTTTTATTTAAAATGATGCTACTTGTGCCCAACTTCACCCATTCACGGTTCACAGTTCACCAGGCATCACGACCCACAGTTTCAAAACAGTGCTCTAAATAACCTAGCATATAATTTCATAAATTATTAAAGATTTTCCTGGAAATAAAAACATATTTAAGAATATGCAAAGAGGATTTGTGCATCTCTGAGAATAAGTCTATACTTGTAGATACCCAACATCTTTATTTTATGCCAAGTCCCTCATTTGAAAAAACAGGAAAGGTCAAACTCATATATTCCTTCCCTCTTGCCCATTGCTATTTCAGGTTGACATTTTCATGCAACATTTTGTTTAGTTGAAAATCCTTTAGCGATTCCATTGTGGATGCTTACACTTGGAGCTTGTGTGCTTAATGACATCATTTCCCCACGCGCTGTTCAAGATACTGGTCTGATTTTTCCCTTTGCTCACAGACCATGGTGCGTCCCAATAGGCAGCATGAGGCAGTTTCTGCATCGGTCCTTGCTGGCTGCATTTTACCATCCCAGCACATACTTCCAACCTGGATTTAACAAAACAGCGCTCCATGGAGGCAGATACAAAGCACATGTGGCCTCCCAGAGAAGGTTTGCTGCCACTAGGGGTATGGCAATAGTTAAGCTCTTTCCAGCCTAGAGCCCTTCTGACATCAGACTCTGTGGCTTTAGGTCTCCAATGCCCTTTCCACCTGGGCACAAAGGAGAGAATTAAATGAAACAACCCAGTTTAGAAGAAATGTTGCTGCAGTAGCATCCAGAAGTGTTTCAAAAAACTTTTTTGAGGACTCAAGGCAGCCAGGGAGGAGGGGGGAACCCATTAAGCAAAATGCTACTAGTGAGCTTCCAAAAGGGATTTGACTTTGAAAAATACAATGAAACAGCCAAACTTAAACAACCTAAGATAGAGACACTACACTCAATACACACTGAATTGCTATGACATGCTATAAAAATATCATACATAGAAACGTAAAACACTAGCCACTTAAAACATGTTTTTATGTAAGAAAAACATAACTGTATATCAAAATGAGAAACAGACCAACTGAGACTTCCCTTTCTGAGTAAGGGGTAAGCAGCTGGAACAACTTGGGAAGCTGGCCCAGCCCTTCTGGGGTGGTGTCAGAGTGTGTGCATTTCCTCTGCACAGGGCATCTGTTTTAAATTGTTATTGAACTCGAACAGGGTTGTGTTCCTAAGAGAAATGCAAATCCCTTCCAAACTTACTTGGGTTCCTCAACAAACTAGATTTTCTCTATGGGCTACCAAAGCATTTCTAATCTTGAGAAATTTTAAATTGTTTCTAGTTCAAATTTAATTTCCCTATGGTGGAAAACCAAATTCATGTGGGTAGAAAGGATTGTCTTGATCGCAACTACTTGTTAATTAAGTAAATGTTCATTAGGCATCTATTAGGAACTGAGCCACTATTCTCATTAAACCCCTTCAAGCCCTTATAAAGAAATTTATAAATTTACCTCAAGGTAAAAGTGAGTTAGAGAGAAAAATATCAATTAGGTTGCACTCTTCTTAGGGTAGTAGCAGTTACTCCGGAAATTTGTAGTTGCTCATTTTTCTATATAGTTCAGTGAAGTCATCTAAAGGCTTATATGCATGTTCTTTAACATCACTTGTTGTTGTTGTTGTTGTTGTTAGGTGCCGTCGAGTCGGTATCCGACTCATAGCTACCCTCATAGGGTTTTCAATGGCTGACTGTTTCAGGATTGCCTTGGGAGTGGACTGCCAAGCCCCTTCTCCCATTTATCATCACTTAGTATCATTAAATTGTTTGAATGTTTGCCTAGTTCAGTTTTTTTGTTGTTGTTGTTTTGTTTTGTTTTTTGTGGTGGTGCTGTTTTGTCTTTTGTGATACTGGGTTGTTGAATCCAGGGCCTTATGCTTGCATGCTTTGAAAGCGCTATACCACTGAGCTACATTCTCAGATCATTTTTTTTTTTTTAACTTTTTGAGACAAGGTCTCATTAAGTTATGCAGGCTGCCTCTGGTCTCGAACTTGTGATCCTCCTGCCTCTGCTTCCCAAGTTCCAGGATTACAGGCATGCACCATTATGCCTGGCAGTTCAGTGCTTTTGAAAAGCTGCTATTGATAGAGTTTCTAACAAAAAAATCTTTTCTTGCATTCTGTACATGTTGACTATGGACACCCAACTCTCTGGATTATTAATGTGCTCTTGGGTGTACTGTGTCCTTCAAATTCCACATGTTGGACACTTAGTCCCTAATGCAGCAGTGTTCAGAGGTGATACTGGGTCACGAAAGCTCCATGCCTAGACTAATGGGCTGTTGGGGCATTGGCTTTGTTTTAAAAGCAAGTCCTCTCTGGCACAATAGTTCTGTCTCACCATGTGATGCCCTCCATCTTGTTATGCCACAGTAAGAAGGCTCTCACCAGATGCCAACACCATGCTCTCAGACTTTCCAGCCTCCACAACTGTGAGCTACATAAAGTTCTCTTCTTTATAAGTTATCCAACTCAGGTATTTTGTTACAGCAACAGAAAATGAACTAAGACAATTTCTCTGATCTTCTCTTAAAAGAGAGAAAATTGGTTAGATCCATTTCACCTTTGTGTATCTAAGATTTACAAATTAAAATATTAAATGACCAATTTGATTTCTGTTGGTACCAAATACTGCCCAAATCATCTTCATGAGTGGGCCACATACTTGGTTTTGGCTCAGTCTAAGAATTTAGTGACTCATTTGTGAGCTTTTGTTCTCATTCCAACTTCCTGTAGTGGGTTTCTTACCTAGAAATTCCTCAGTAGGCATGACTCAGAACTCAAATCTAGGCTTGTCTAGTTTTTCCCACAGCTTTTCCTACAAACTCTGAATTCCTGATATCGTTGTTGTTGTTGTTGTTGTTGTTGTTGTTAGGAAGTGTTAAAACATTGTTCCATATACCTATTAACTGGGAAATGTAAAGCAACACCAAGTAAAATAGGTTTCTCTGTGGGCAGCTTCTATAATCTAAAAGTGTTTACAGTATGTTTTATTAGTTCCCAAAACCTTTTGAGTTTTTGCTTATGAAAATTTCAGGATTAGGTCAGCTGTAAAAGATGGGTGTCCTATAGTACTTTTTTTCTTTCTTTTTTCCTCCTTTAAATACACAGACAAAGGCTTTAGCATCTTTGTTAGTCACTATAATAAATACCTGAGACAATCAATTTATAAGAGAAAAGGTTTATTTTGGCCCACAGTTACTATAATAAATACCTGAGATGATCAACTTAGCAAAGGCTTATTTTGGAGTTTTGGAGGTTTCTGTCCATGGTCAGATGGCCCAGAGCTTTTATGCCTGTCATGAGGCGGCACTTGACCGTGGGAGCCTGTGTTAGAGCAGAATGGCTCACCTCTTGGCTGAGAAAGAAAAGAGAGCAAGGAAGGGACCAGGGTCCCCCAGTCCCCTTTGAAAGCATGTCCCCAGTGACCCAAAGACCTCTCAATAGGCCCTGCCTTTTACAGGCTGCCATCTCCATTGTGTGCCACCCAGGTACTAAAGCTTTAACACACGGGCCTTGCAGGGACATTCAAGATCCAAACTAGAGCACCGCCTGTCTCTCTGGGTGAGGGGTCAAAATGGAAAGGTAACATTCAGAGCAAACCATGCTGTCACTATCAGAGTTAAGATCCTTTATATCATGTTGCAGATGAAGGTGCACTGACTCATACCATGGTATTTTCAGTCACATCATATGCCTGTGAAAGCTGGATGAAGAATAATGGACACAGGAGAAGAAATGATGCTTTTGAATTATGGTGCTGGAGATGAATATTGAATATGCCATGGACTGCCAAAAGAACCAACAGATCCGTCCCAGAAGAAGTATAATCAGAGGGCTCTTTGGAAGTAAGGAAGGCTAGACTGCATCTTACATATTTTGGACATGTTGTCCCAATTCCTAGAAAAGGACATCATGTTTTGGAGAGTGACAGGTCAATGAAAAAAAGGAAAACCCTCAACTAGGTGGGTTGATACAATGGCTGCAACAATGGCTTAAACATAAAAAAGATCATGTACGTGGCACAGTGTTGGGGAGTGTTTTGTTCTGTTGTACAAAGGGTCACTATGAGTTGGACCCAACAACAACTGCTGGACTGACGAGTACATCAGCCACTAGCCCTGTGTTGTACTCAATCACTTGAAGTTTGGGAAATCCAAATAAAGATGTGTGGTAAGTAGGAAGTATACATCAGATTCTAAAGACTTGTTGTTGTTGTTAGGTGCCATTGAGTCGGTATCCGATTCATAGCGACCCTCTGTACAACAGGGGAAACACTATTGTCAGTGCTTCTCTGCTGTTTATAGGGTTTTCAATGGCAGATTGATTTTTGGGAGGGGGTTGCCAGGTCCTTCTCCCAAGCCTACAGCTTCTGGTGTTCCCAGGCGGTCTCCCATCCAGGTACTAACCAGGCCTGACCCTGCTTAGCTTCCGAGACCTGACGGGATCGGATGCCACAGGGCTATGGCTGCAGGCTCTAAAGACTTAGTATGAAGAAAAAGTGCAAATTACCTCAATTCTAAATATTCACATCAATCACATGTTGAAATATTTGAAATACTGGATTAACTATCTTATCAAAATTAATTTTACATCTTTGAACTTTTTAAAATGTGACTATAAAAAATGTAAAATTGCATATGTGACTCAGATTACATTTCTATTGGGTAGCGTGTTCTATGCAAAGGTCCCCCAAAAGCCTTTCTGGTCACCAAGATCCCTTGACTGGACTGGTGTTTGCTATATGCTGAAAACATACACCCATGTACATGTGTATGCACACTGTTCTATTCTGAACACATACACTTTGCAAGGCTGTATTCTGATACATAATACCATACACAGATACATAATACCATATTCTGAACGTATACACATACAAACAACACTATCCTCAGAACACACCACACACACATAATACTGTATTCTGAACACACACACACACACACACACACACACACACACACACACACACACACTCTAAGTGGTTGCTCAGCCTTTCACACCTTATCTCTTTTCCAAACACAACTTTCCACTTTAAATGCTATTTCTCCTAAATGGCAATTCTCAAGTCTATATTTTAGTCTATTTCCCCAAAATGAATTTCAAGTTTTTTAGTCTATCAAACCTTGTAATAATATCCACCATGCTTAAAGGGAATCCAATCTTATATGGTAGAAATTTTAGACACCAACATGCACATTCAAACTCATATTTAATTTCTGACAGGGCATTCCACATCTCAACAGGGCACCATGATGATATGAGGCCTGTGGACACAGCCTTTTACCTTACCCACTAACAGTAATAACTACTTCTGCTGTTAATGTTAGGTGCCATTGAATTCCAATGTACAACAGAATGAAGCACTCCCTGACACGGTGCCATGCCTGGCACTATGTCAGTGTTTCTCTGTTATTCATAGGGTTTCAATGGCTGCTTATTTCTGGAATGGGTTGCCTGGTCCTTCTCCCAAGCCTATTGCACCCAGTATTCCCAGGCAGTCTTCCATCCAGGGACTAATCAGGCTGACCCTGCTTAGCTTCCCAGATTGGACAGTTTAGACACTAGGGTGGCACAGCTGCAGGCTAGATGAAGATTATTTGGAAACTGACAGTTGTTTGCAATAATTTTAATTAACAGGCTTATCTTTAATTTTTGAAGCCAGGTCGTTCTGCAAGATGGGTCCTTCACACATCATGCTTCAGATGTCAAGAGAAATACTTTGAAGGCATCAGAAGCACCAACCTGAGTGTGTCTGGGATCCCAGGAGCTGGGGTCCCTTGAGGACCCACACCTGAGTCCTCCCAGACACACTTCCATACAAGTGACCACATTTCTAACCACCCAGTTGGTCACAGCCCTGCGACCACACACGATGGTGAGGCCTCACATCCTCATCCGCCAGTGCTGGTGCAGAGACACCAGGTATGCACGCCTCGGCCGCTGCAACCCAGCACACCAAGGGCGGGTGTGCATGGCAAGGCATGTACTCTGCACAGGTGCAGCTCCTGGTTGGTCTCTCAGGTCCAGAGACCCTGAGGCTGTTCAGGCAGCTTTTGTTTGTTCTGCTCCATGTGAACCACAAAGGATTGAAGCTGAGGTTCAGAAAGTGACCAAATCCTCAAAAACAAATCTCCCCCGACCCGGAGCACCAGCCACATCCATGGTCATGGTCATGGTCATGGCCACAGCTGCAAGGCCTGGTCATCCACAATGAGAAAGGCCCTTTGAGTTCAAGGCCACCATCCCAGAGCCTTGTTTTACTCAGATTTATAAACTCGTCTTCTAAAGGCGTTCAAAGTTCATGTTATTTGGTCATTGATAATTTTTGGAAAGGAAAAATCATTTAGCATTTTGCAACATTTCCTTCAGAAAAATCAAAAAATAATTTAGAATCCATTCAAAGTAACTCAAAAATTACAAACTTTTACTACAGTTAAATACAAAAATAAGCTCCCTAAAGTGCACTGTAAAAACAATTCTGATTCTCTGACTTGTGCAGAGGTCACTGGATAAGGAAGGAAACTCGGACAAAGTGGCAACTTTGGCCTGCACATGTTCCCAAAGGCTGGGGCCATGTGCGTGTGGTGTGGAGGCTGTCATGGGAACAGTTTTCTAGTAGTTCGTAAGGAGCAGAAATCTATGAACCAAGAGCACTGTGGTGCACACCTGTCATCTCTGCAACTTGGAGACTGAAGCAGGAGGATCCTGAGTTGAAGATCAGAGGCAACTTATCAAGACTCTGACCCAAAATAAAAAAATAAAAAGGGGGCAGAGGTGCAGCTCAATTTTGGAGTACTTGCCTAGCAGGTATGAACCCCTGGATTCAACCCCCAAGTACTAGAAGGAGGAGGAGGGGATGAAGAAGAAAAAGGAAGGAAGGAAGGAAGGAAGGAAGGAAGGAAGGAAGGAATGGATGGATCTCTGACCCAACCCAGTATTTTCAGAGGGGAATTAGATTCAAAGTGAAAAATACTCCCCACCTGCCTGCCTCATCAGGTGTGTGTCTCCAGGGGTAATTGTTGTTGTTAGGTGCCATCGAGTTGGTTTCTGACTCATAGCGACCCTCTGTACAACAGGAGAAACACTATTGTCAGTGCTTCTCTGCTGTTCATAGGGTTTTCAATGGCAGATTGATTTTTGGGAGGGAGTTGCCAGGTCCTTCTCCCAAGCCTACAGCTTCTGGTGTTCCCAGGCGGTCTCCAATCCAGGTACTAACCAGGCCCGACCCTGCTTAGCTTCCAAGATCTGACGGGATTGGATGCCACAGGGCTACAGCTGCAGGCCCCAGGGGTAATGGACTGCTGAATTTATTAAGAAATGGTTACAGACACTGCTGCACCCTTTTCTCTCTTAATGACTCCCCTCCAGCCTATGAAATGAAGAGCCTTATAGTCTCGTTTGTTAGCTGGAGGAGGTGAGGGGACCTGCTCAACACCATGAGCGGTAGCAAAGTTCACAATTCTCTTTGGTCTCCACCTTTGTCCCCATGGTGGTTCCCGCAACTATTCCCAAGTCTGCACTCAGTTACTTGCAGGTTGACCCCTACTCCTCTTGACCCCTCGCTGCCCTGTGTTTATAGATCTCTGTTTACCTATCTTCCTCACTGTACATCTTACTCATTACATTGCATTATCATTCCTATAATATTCTTCTCAGCCACTTGAGTCCCTCAGATGCCGAGATGGATTCTGCTCTTGTTTAAATCTTAGGAAATCACACTTTGAGGCCTCAGCCAATATTTGGTTAATGTAAAGCATGTTTTATACTTGAATGTCCTCCACGTCTCTTAAAACTGTAAAGTTTGCTGTTGAAATGGGAATTGGGTTAACAGCTCACAGGTGGAATCTAAAAAGAAAAGAAAAACCAAGGCTGCCAGGATTATAATTTCCCCGCTGGAACGCTTCCCCTCTGAAGACCCTTCCAAGGCAGCCCCTTTTTCTACAAAGGATAATTCCTCTCTCTTTCAGCTCCTATTTTTAACTTGACCTTGTTGACTGCTCTGGCCACATCCCTAGAAGGATCCTACCTATCAGCACCTCCCAACCACAGAGCACTGCTGGAGAGGAAACTGGGTGGGGGAAGGAAAGAAGAAGGAAATGCATGTTTCCTTCTCAAAATTACAGAAAGAATTAAGATAATTATGGCTGATTCTAAACATGAACATTTCCGGCAAGTTTAGAAGACTCTTTTTTTCCCTTATTTATTTGTTGTCTGAAATGGACTAGGAGAATAAAGACAACTAGTTGGGGCTGGGGTTTAGCTCCATTGGTAGAGTGCTGCTCCGCACTCTCTGAGGACCCAGATTCAATCCCCAGAACTACAAAAATGGGAGGAGGAAGTGGCAATCCACTCCTAAAGCAATCCCAAAGCAATTAGCCATTGAAAACCCTATCAGGGTCACTATGAGTTGGACTCGGTGGCACCTAACAACAACAATAAGTTGTACCCATGATCTACTGCAAATGCAGACACTTGTATCAGAATATGAACACTTCCCCATAAAGCATCTTCTGTTTACAGTTACACTTATGCCAAGGAATAATTTACTTTTGGTAAAAGAAAGAATACCTGTGAAAAATGGGGATATACATTTATTGCCAAAAATCAAAAAGAGAAATAAAAATTAAAACAAAAAATAAGATATAAATGTTACAGTATATTTTCTATTGCCTTCCCAGAGACTTTGGTGTAATGAAGAAAATTTAGATTACTATATATGACTTTAAAATGGACTTCTTGGTTAACTTTCCTCAACCAATGATCTTGATGAAGCCTTGTTGCTGTGATTTTCTGAAGTTTTCTCACTTCCATGTAATAATATCTGAGGCAAAAGGTACATTTGCTCTCCAGTACCTCATCTTTTACTCAGGTATGTTTTCTTTCAAAGATTAATCTAGAAATTTTGTTGACCATAACCAATCTAAACCTTAGCATTTAAACTATCAAATTAGATAATTAGAGCCTTTTTAAATATATACAAGTGTTGTTGTTGTTGTTGTGAAGTCCCACCAAGTCTGTGTCTGACTCAGCTACCCTACATATACACTATTGTCAGTGCTTCTCTGCTATCCATAGGGTTTTCAATGGCTGATTGTTTTTTGGGAGTGGGTTGCCAGGTCCTTCTCCCAAGTCTATAGCACCTGGTGTTCCCAGGCAGTCTCCCATACAAGTACTAGCCAGGCCTGACCCTGCTCAGCTTCCGAGATCTGACAGGATCAGATGCCACAGTGCTACAGCTACAGGCATATAAAACTAAATTAAGTTAAATACACAAGATTTTTGTGAGTCATTTTCTCAAATAAATACATTTAGTATTTTGGAATCTTCTTATACTCAGGAATGGCCAATACTAATAGGAATACATATATATCCATGGTAATTTTTCAAACATTTCTAAATTCTATTTTGCCAATTAAAGAAATAGTGACAAGAAATTAATTTGCTTATTCAATTTAACAAATATTTGTCGATTGTGTTCAAAGTCTAAGCCAGACATGCAGGGACACAAATGAAGTCCTATTTTAGATGTGGGCCATGAGCTGGGGTTGTAGAAGATGGATGTGATTTGGGCTGTGGTAATGCAGGGTGGGGGCTGGGATTTAGCTCAGTTGGTAGAGCCCTGCTCTGCAGTCTTTGAGGTGCTGAGTTCAATTCTCAGCACCACAAAAATGGGAGAAGGGCCTGGCAATCCACTCCCAAGGCAATCCCAAAACAATCAGCCATTGAAAACCCTATAAGGGCCGCTATGAGATACCGACCCGATGGCACCTAACAACAACAACAACAATGCAGGGTGGGGTTGTGGGGGAGGCATTTTAATTTAGACAGAACCATTTGGCCAAAAGCAGATATCTTGGTTGGCCCTGGGGGAATTGGGGATTAGCAGGAAAAGACAGGTCCCTGAACTAGGGGAAGGATTTCCATGTACAGTGCAAACCCACAAGACCCACTGGTGACCTGAGAAGGGTGGGGTGTTAGAGATGGAAGACTATGCAGGGCAGGTAATGAAACCCAAAGTAGGGTACTATGGACTTAATCAGAAAAGAAGGAGCCAGACATGAGTGCTACTGAGGGAAGAGACTGAATTTAACTGTGTCAGACATGAGGAAGAGGGGTCAGATATGGCCACGCCACCAGGAAGGAACTCAGAAGAAATTGCTGTGGTCAGGTGGGTGATTATTATTTTTTCAGATAAGTTGAGTCTACTCTGAAAAGCCCCCAAAAGAAAAACAAATAGGAATAAATGGGTAACTCTGTATCAGGATAAAAAGTCCCCTCCCTCCAAACCCACATATGAAAATAGAGAACGAAGGAAGAACGGGGGAATGATTTCTAATTTATAAGGCTAGTGATCAATCTGCCTGTGTGAGATGCAGGCATCCTGACCTACTGGCCTTTTTAAGACTGGAGAACTGGGATGTCAGTGAGTGTGTGACTGTTTCATTTTGGGAGCTGAGTCTCAGTTTCTGGGGGCAATCCAATTTGAGAAATTAGACAGACGGTTAAAGAATTTCCAGAGACTAATGGATAACTCTATCTCCAGAAAACAATAAGTCAACAATGAGGGAGGTGATGGTCTGGATACGCCAGACCACCCACAGGCCACCTGTTTAATTCTGGGTGTCACACAAGATAAAACTAGGGCCTATCCAGAAATGGACAGAAACAAAATATATGATCTTATCAAGGGAAGCATGTTTGAAAGAATGTCAAGTGATTGAGCTGGAGAAAAGAAAATAAAGCCTCCTTCTGTAATGTGAAAATGGAATTGGACTTGATCCATAATAATAAGAGGCAGACCTAGAATTAAAGGACAGCAGTTGGAGGAAGGTGATTTGTAACTCAAGGTAAGAAATCCAGGACCACCATTTTAGGATGGGAGTGATTCCCTCCTCATCAAAGATTAACATTCAGAGAGGACAATAGCCATGGAGGATGTTACTGAGAGGATCAAAGAGAATGAGGAGGACTTGACAACAGTCAGGTGTCTCTACCACTTCTATGACCCCGTGAGTGGAGGAAGATTGGAGCAATAGATATAAGGTAGGGAGCCACCAACTCCAGCAGTCAGGTGAAGCCACAAGAAGGTAAGGTGCCTAAGGCATTGTAGAGAGAGAACATAAGTGAACTGTGGGGAGAATTTTGTACAAAATGAGAGAAGTAAAGTTAGTGGAAATAGAGAAATCATAAAGGAATAGGAAGAAAATTAAGAGCACCACCCAACAAAAGGCAAGGACGGGTATGTTTTATTGAAATGTAGCTTTCATACAGTAAAGAACACAAATCTTAAATGAATGGGGCTACAAATATATTTTGTGTATACTCTACTAAAAAGTGGATTGTTTTAGATTTAACATTTAAATCTATGATACATCATAAAATACTGTTTTCTGTATGGCACAGGAATCAAATTTCATTTTTTTCCTTATGAATATCCAACTGACCTACACCTATCAGTGGAGAAGGCTCTTCTCTCTTAACTGAGTTGTGGGGTAACCTTTGTTGTAAGTCAAGTGACCGCATACCTTATAGATCTGTCTCTGGACCCTCACTTCTGTACACTAATCTATTTGTCTATCCTTATTCTGATGCCAGTCTTAATTATTCAGTTTTATAGCAAGGCTTGATCATTGGTGATGAGATTTTTTGTTGTTTTAAAATGTTACCTTGGGTATAATAACAACTCTTCATCTCCACCTAAATTTTGGGATCACCTTGCCAAACTCTGCTGAGATTTTAATTGGAATTTCAATGAACTTGTGGGTTATCTGAAGCAGAATTGACACTTTAAAAATATTGAACATCCCAATCCATGAACATGGAATATCCTTCAATTTAGTCAGCTCCCCCTTCATTTTTCACTACATTTTGCAATTTGCAGTATGGTTTTCTGCCAAATATATCATTAAATTTACACCTACGTGTTTCTGATAGTACTATAAATCATACGTTTTTATTTAATTTTCTAATTGTTGCTAGCATATTAACTTCTGGATAATGACAATTTTAATCACTTTTATTTTTCTTACCTTAGTACCCTGGAAAGACCACCAGTATAATGTTGATTAAAAGTGATTCAATGAAAGGTGATATGAGAATGCAAGAGTGATAGGGCATGCTTGTCTTGTTCCCAATCTCAGAGTGAAATCATTCCATATTTCACCATTAAATATGACCTGTACATACTCTTTATAAGATTAAGGTGGTTATCTTTTAATTCTAGTTTGCTAAGACCAGATCATGTATTTTTAATTTAAGTGCTAAACTCTACAATGGAAAGTTAAGAACTCAGGAAATTTCAGCAACGAAGCATAGTATTTGTACTGTTGATCAAGGAATTATATTTTTCTATTTGGGAAAGACTATTGCCTTGGACAAATTAAGTAGGTCAGGAATTGTCTTGTGTACTGCATAGGGCAGTAACATGTTGTTGTTGTTAGGTGCCATCAAGTCGGTATCTGACTCATAGCAACCCTGCATACAACAAGCAAAACACTACTGTCAGTGCTTCTCTGCTGTTCATTGGGTTTTCAATGGTGGATTGATTTTTGGGAGTGGGTTGCTGGGTCCGTCTCCCATTGACAGTAACATGGTAGACAGTAAATATACACTTGTGCCAAGTAACCGAATCTCTGCAGTGTTTATCCTCTTCTCACTAGAATTTAGGTCTCAGGATCTAGCACTTAAAGTCCAGGGTGCATATAATAGTGAGAAGAGTAACTACCACTTGTCTACAGTTATACTACCCTGGTGTCTGATTTCATCAGATCTTGGAAGCTAAGCAGGGGTGGGTGGGCCTGGTTAGTACTTGGATGGGAGACCGCCTGGGAACACCAGGGGCTGCAGGCTTTGGAGAAAGACTTAGCAGCCCACTCCCAAAAAACAACCAGCCATTGAAAATCCTATGAATAGCAGAGAAGCACTAACAATAGTGCCCAACATGGGACAGTGTGGGGGAGTGTTTTGTTCTGTTGTACATAGGGTCGCTGTGAGGTGGACCCAACTTGATGGCACTCAACAACAACAACAAATTTTTTAAAAAAAGAAAAAGAAGAGAAAGAAAGAAGACAGTCACCTAAAATACCTCTTGTTTTTCCTCAGTGGAAAGGTTGATTTATAAGCTAAATCTATAGGAGAACATAATTCTTAAATGAGATACATTCTAGACTAAGAGTTTCCTCTTCTTAAATTATCCAAAACAAAAACTAACATAGAAAGATATTAGGCAAGTTGCTATTTTTTCTCTGGAAATAGTTTTTATTCCTTAAGGCCTCAATAACCCTAATAATATATTGTTGCATAACAAGACCACAAAACTCGGTGACTTAAAACAATAACCATTTTACTATTACCATGGTTTCTGAGGGTCTAGAATTCAGGAACAGCTTGTCTATGTACTTCTGGCTGAGAATCTCAAATGTGGTTACAGCCAGATGGTAGCTAGAGCTGGAACAAAGAGAGGCTGGTAGAAGAAGACAGCTAAGACAGCTGGAGACTCAGCACATTTCTCTCTCACTTCATATGGTTCCAGGGCTTTGTCATGTGGTCTCTCTGCAGGAGCTAGTTGGGCTTCCTCACAGCATGGTAGCCCCAGAACACTCCAACCACTTAGATGATGCAGCTCAGAACTCCAGCAATAATGTACCAGAAAGTAAAGTGAAAACTGCATTATCTTTTCCTTTCTGACTTATCCTCATAAGTTGTTGAGTTGTTATTACGTATCGTCAAGTTGGGTCTGACTCACAGCCGCCCTATGTACAACAGAACGAAACACTCCTGACACTGTGCCACGCCCAGCACTATGTCAGTGCTTCTCTGCTATTCATAGGGTTTTCGGTAGCTGATTGTTTCAAGATTGTTCTGGGAGTGGGCTGCCTAGTCCTTCTCCCATTTTTGTGGCCCTGGGGATTGAACTCAGGGCCTCAGAGAGTACAAAGTAGCATTCCACCCATTGAGCTAAACTCTAGCCCCTTCCTTGGAAGTAATGCAACAATATTTCTGTCACATTCTATTAGTTACAATGAGACACAAACCCCCTCAGAAGGGATCAGACTTCACCTCTTGATGGAGAGGTGGCTAGGAAAATGTGCAGGATGAATGGATGCTATTGTGGCTATGTTTAGGAAAAAAATATCAGGGGTGAAAATGAGTAACATACAATGATACACACTCATGGAAATATCATAATGAAATCCATTAAGTTTCCTTTAAATTATATACTAATTAAAAATTACTAATAAAAAATTTTAAAGAAAATAGTATCTGTCCCACAGTCCAAAGCTAACAATTTCATATCTGAGGAAGCCACTGCCATTCTCATTTTTCAGATACATAAACCAAGGCAAAGCATTTCTAAGCTGCTTCAGGTCACACAGAGGTGGGGAGAAACTATCCCATGCGTTCTTTGACTCATATACAACTTTAATGATAAACAATGTATGAAAATTACTTCTTCAACTACAAAATACAGCATAATTTACTGTAGTCAATCCTTACAACATAGAACCATCCCTGAAAAGTTTCTTCCTGAAATTTTGACATTTTAGCAAAAAGAATGCTACTCTCCTTGGAAAGTTCAATCTACTCAAGTACCACTTGATTTGCTCTGAGAAAGTGTTTGAGTACTTTCTGCAGTCTCGTGTATTCAACAGAGACCTTGGAAAGTAAAACTATCACCAAGAGTGGCCTGACAAATGTTTCCCATCAGAAGAGTCAGGGCACTCTTGTATAAGGAATGTTGGCCTTAGGCTGGGAAGAGGCAACAGACTCAAAGGTGCCGGATGACTGGTCAGCCTGTTTCCACAGACAGCATGGTCTTAGTGACATTATGAGCATCCAAAAGTTGAATTTCTTCATTTTCTTTCTGGAATTCTGCCAACTCTCATTTCACATCATCCTGCATTTTATCTATTTGGGTTTTTGACTTGTGAATTTGATTCAAGGTTGGATATTTTTAAACATGTAAATACTCATCTTGGAATGTTTAATTAACATCAGAGCACAGTACTACAGTTTTTTCTGCTTTTGAGTATTTGTGTGTGTATGTGTATGTACGAGGGCTGGGATTTAGCTCAGCTGGTAGAGCTCTGCGCTGCAGTCTCTGAGGTCCAGAGTTCAATTCCTAGCACCGCAAAAATGGGAGAAGGACCTGGCAATCCACTCCCAAGGCAATCCCGAAACAGTCAGTCAGCCATTGAAAACCCTATGAGGGTCGCTATGAGTTGGATACCGACTCGATGGCACCTAACAACAACAACAATGTGTATGTACACGCACGTGCATATTTAGAGAGATGAAAACATTTATCATCTGATATGCCCTGATTCTAGAACTGTTTTCTTCTGATTATAAGTTCTGTGCTGCTTTATGTTTCTTTTGATAACACACACACACACACACACACACACACACACACACACACACACACACACACAGACACACATTTGTTGTTGTTAGGTGCCATGGAATCAGTGTTACTGTTTTCCTGGACCAATAGAAACAGTTGAGACAGGGAAGGTATGTAGATGGCTAACTTGGTTCCTGATTCAAATGCGCCCTCTACTGTTGAAATATGGAAATAGTGTCATTTCTTTATTGTCTAGTGTTTCCTCTAGCATGTGGGAGTGCTGTCTTCTGATTTTATGATTCTCTTTGATCTCTGCCAGCCCCTCAATATCCATTTCGCTCTCTTTTTCATCATCCCCATGTCTCCAAGGGGCAAGACTCCTTCCTAGGCTACCCCGCCTCTCTCAGAGGCCTTGGCTTTTCTAACATCACTGTATTTCCACTCAGGATGGGCCTTGCCTTCCCAGGGATGATGTCTGGGCCGCCTCACCCCAGGTTCTGCAGGCTCTTGTCCTTTTCCACTTGTCTTCTGAGGTCCCACCCCAGGTTCTCCAGCCTGCATGACTGGACCAGAGTGCTTACCTGGGTATATACAGTGAATTTGGAGTTTGTAGAATTCTGTTTCTTAGTAATACCGAGGGCATATGCGAATGATTATTTTATTTACTTCACTTCTTGATTAGAGTGATTTTTTTAAAGTTATGAGAAGATATTAAGGATGTAGGCAATCAGCATAATTCTCCTGAAATTCAGTGCTTTATGTGTTTAAACAATAATGTCATTTACCACATTTTACCCCAAACTATTTACTCTTCACAAGTCAGGCATTTCTTAGTTCATTCACACCCTCAGTATTCACAGGGTACTGGTTCCAGAACCTCCAAGGGTACCACAATTCATGGACAATCAAGTTCTTTATATAAATGGCAGTATTTTCGTATAACTTACACATATCCTCCCATAGGCTTTAAGTTATCTCTTGTTGTTGTTAGGTGCCATTGAGTCAGTGTCCAACTCATAGCAACCCTATGTACAACAGGCAAAACACTACTGTCAGTGCTTCTCTGCTATTCATAGGGTTTTCAATGGCTGATTATTTTGGTGGGAGTGGGTTGCTGGGTCCTTCTCCCAAGCCTACAGCACTTGGTGTTCCCAGGCGGACTCCCATCCAAGTACTAACCAGGCCCGACCCTGCTTAGCTTCCGAGATCTGATGAGAGTGGACGCCACAGTGGTATGGCCGCAGGCAAATCATATCTAGATTACTTATAATACTTAATAGAATGTAAATGCTATGTAAACATTCTATTGTACTATTTAGGAAATAACGATAAGGAAAAAGTCTGTACATATTCAATACAGACTCAACTTTTTTTTCTAAAATATTTTCTATCTGAGTTTGGTTGAGTTCTCTGATGCAGAACCCACCAATTTAGAGGGTCAACTGTACAACAGTGTGTGTGTATATATATATATAAATTACATATATATGTGTGTGTGTATTTAAATGATTAATATTTTTAAATGGTAATATTTTTTAAATTATATAATTTTCTAAATAAGGAACTTCTTGAACAACACATATTCACACATATACACTCATTTAAATTCCTTTCTGACCACTCGCACCAAGTTAAATTTCTTAAATATTGGTATTGTCAGCCACCATGACAACAGGCAAAACTCTTCTGTCCCGACAATAACAGTAGTATCTCTTGTCCTGAATGATATCACAGGAATTACTGGACAAGTCACTTTCAAGCTGCCTTGGAATAATACGAAGTTTGCAGATTTCAAGCAGAGCCCTCCTATGCCACATTCCAGCCCAGCTTAGACACAGGCCAGTTTCTCCCTGTCTTAACCTGGGCTTCAGCCCTGGAGTAAATGTTACAGGTGCCACCATGGCCCCTCTTCAGCGCCATCCTGCCTCCCTCCACACTACCAGTGTCTGCTGCTCTTGGCACGAGGATTTCCCTGGCTTTCCGAGTGGGCAGGAGTGACAGGCATCAATCCTCTCAGCCCCCAAAGGCCCTCAACCTATGCCTGACAGGAGACGCGTGTGAATATACAGCCTCATATTCTCCAGCTGCCAGGCAGGATGTGGTTCATTTGACCAATAACACTCTTTATTCTGCCTCCTTCCCTCTCATCCCCCATCTCCCTGCAAGCTTCCTGGGATCATCCCCCAAATAAACTGGCTGCACTCCCTCCTCATCAGAGTCTGCTTCTGAGAGAACTCAGAGGACACAGATTCCTACCTGGGGGGCTCAGCTCCAGCCTCCTGGAGCCTCTACCTGGACTGGTATCCCCCAGGTTATAGCCAGGAAGACAGTACTGAACTGGGTCCCAATCCAAGTAGGGTGAGAGCAAAAGGGGGCCTTGAATATGATGCCCACAGACCAGGAGGTCAAGGAAAGCCCCAAGAAGGTCCTGCTGGGAGTGTGAGATGAACCCCTGGGATGGCCATGGCCAAGACTAAAAGGGGCTCTTGTCGGGATGCTGTGCTATCTATCACAAAGGCTTGTGTGCACAGGAACTTCTCTGGAAACTTTTGTAGAAGAAAATGAAATGGATAGGAATTCAGTCTGAGAAAAGCACATTAATGTAAACCCTGTTAAACATATAAGGTTTTCAGATTATAATTTTAATACTTTCCAGGTGTCTGTCAGCTTGTCATGTTGTGGAGGCTTGCATGTTGCTGTGATGCTGAAAGCTAGGCCAGCAGTAATTCTGATATCAGCAGAGCCACCCAGGTGGACAAGTTTCAGCTGAGCTTCCACACTAATACAGACTAGGGAGAAGGACCCAGCAGCCCACTCCTGAAACAATCAGCCACTGAAAACCCTATGAATAGCAGAGATACACTGTCAGATATAGTGCTGGGCATGACACAATATCAGGTAGTGTTTTGTTCTATTATATAGGGTTGCTATGATCTGACTCGACAGCACCAAATAACAACAATCCTAATAGAAACATATGTTGTGTTTGGACATGACAGAGCAATATCACCAGGGTGGGAAGGAGCTGGATTCCACAGAATCCCTCCCACGGACACCTCCGGGCTGACCATGGGCAGCCACTGCTGTGAGTTCCTGGCTGGGTCACATATGGAAGCAGCTGTCATATGTGGAAGGGTGGAGATGGATTAGGCTTATCTTCCTCCCCGAGTTTTCTCACAATGCTAGCAGGCACACCAGGCTCCTTCCTGTCCTAGGCACAGCCTGGTATCCCAGCATCCAGGTACCCAGTGGATCCCACCACATACTTGCTAAACGACCATAAAACAAATGCATCTGTGTACCCAAGAAGGAATGCATTCACGACTACGTTAAGGGACAGATCAACCTGGGTCATGTTTTCAAACTCATCGCAAAGCTGGTGAGTTTGGTTCACGTCAAGTAAGAGCAAGGGAGAAAATCAGAACCCAAGGGGAAAAAGTGACCATTTACTGTCAGATTCACTGCCTTTTAAATTCCTGTGGAGATCAGTTAATTAAATCCGCAGTTATTTTTTAACTTTTTAACTTAATAGTAACATTTTAATAATCAACATTTTAGATACATATTTCATGTCTCACATTGAGTTAGGTGCTAAGCACACAGCAAGGAACAGATAGGCTTCATCTGGACCCTTCCCTCAAGGGCTTTAGGGGAAAAGACAAACAAATGTAGTGTGATCAAAGCATTGAGTATTTTATGAATTAATTCCCTTTAATTCTCTGCTCTACTTTGGCTGAGAAGGGCCCATGGGGATTCTGATCATGTGAAGAGCCCAGATAAGGGAGGGCCCACCATCTAGGTATTAAAGTAATTAAGCAGATTTTTCATTGGACTTTTTAAAAAATGTATTCCAAACTTAGCAGCCACTCTACCATGTGAAATATAACCCTTCTCTGATGACACAGGGCTATCTGTAACCTTCAGGACACACATGTATTTTAGGCTTTGCACTCATAGGCATAGGGAGCAATTGCAAGCCTAGAGTTAATGAAGATTAATCACTAAGGAGTACCTGGAAACTCGTTTCCTGAAAGAAACAAAAACTGGTGCATCATCTTCTTTTGCAGTCCTTTGCCTATCTCATAGGGGGCATGCAGATTTAAGACTTCCAGGACAATACAACTTTGCTACTTTTCTGAACAGATCCCCGGTGCCAGGACACAAGCAGTTTTCTGGACCTTCAGAGACTCATCTACTTAAAAGCCATGAATGTTCTCTCTCTCAGCAATAATAAGCAATTTCTACATCACGACTCATATGGTAGCCATGATGTGTAGCAGAGGTACCCATAAAGCATGTTTCCATTTCCCAGATATTCTTGCATTTGGGGAGGGTCTACATGAATGGAGTTTGGTCAGTAAAATATGGCTTGAAGAGATACATGCCACCCCTAGATGTGGCATTTAAAACCATCTCCTGTGGCTCTGCCTACAGCCATACCACTGCGGCATCCAATCCTGTCAGATTTCGGAAGCTAAGCAGGGTTAGCCCTAGTTAGTACTTGGGATGGGTGATTGCCTGGGAACATCAGATGGGGGCTTGGGAGAAGGACCCAGCAGCTCACTCCCAAAAAACAATCAGCCATTGAAAACCCTATGAACATGAATATGAATGTGAGAAACACTGACAATAGTGTCTCATCTGTTGTTCATAGACAGGGACGCTATGAGCCAGACACTGAGTCGACGGCACCTAGCAACAACAACCCATGTCTCTAGCCATCTCTTCCCTTCTATGACAACCTTATAAGCTATGTGTTCCAGGTAACATCCTACAAGACAGAGACAGCCTGAGTTCCTGAGTCACCAGCTGGAGAAGCACCACTCAACCCAATGTGCTTCAAATGGTAATCCCCTGAAAGTTTGGGCATACCTGCTGCCTTCACCTAACAAATGTAATGATACGGCCAGGCTGCAGCCCCACTTCCATCTCTCCATTACTAGCAGGCCCAAAGGAAAAATGAAAATAGGCCCTGCCAGCCCATTCAAAGACCTCTACTATTGTCCTTGTTGGGTGCAAAAGTCACAAAAACAAATGTATGGCACACATCACGTACCAGTGAAATTAAGTATTACACATGCATAACTCTTAAATCCTCTCCTTTAAGGTGGGTGATATTCTTATCCCCATTTTACATATGAAGAAATCAAAGCTCAGAGAGGTGAATTAGCTTGCCCCGAGTTCCGTGGCTAGTATGTAGTCACCAGGATTGGAACACAAGCCACCTCGCTCTGGCACGCATGCTCTTCTTTGCCTCACGGCACTACCTCTGCACCCAGCCTTAGGTGTCAGCACCAGCCACCTCCTTGCATGCTGGACACTTCCACTCAGGGTGCACTGGTTTCTGGGTGGTCCCACCCAGAATGGGGGTCCCACCATTGTCATGGAGAAAATTTACAAATAAATGCCCTTTGCATTTTGAAAGTTATCTGTTCTTTATCAGGAAATTTTTATACTTGCTTTGCTTTGAGAAAAGCTTCTTTCACCAGATCTCAGAGGACAGGGGAGCACCCAAAATCTCAGCAGAGAAGGGAACTCCCTCTTATGATTGTTTTTGAGGAAGACAGGCTTCTTTAAACCCCTAGAGGAAAGCTGCATCTGCCAACGACCTCAGGTCATAACTGCTTTCATGTCATCTTAATGCTTTCCTTTTACCAGAATTCCAAGCATGTGCAGTCTTAAAATTACAGTGGCCTGCATGATAAGTGAAATTTCTCAAATACCTTCCACATTAACAATTCATATTCTGAATTACATTTCACTCTGGCCCAGGAGTTGAATCCATGCAGTATTGGTGTTTTGTGTTTTCATTTCTGTATTTTCTAAATTGTTCAAATTGTATATAGTGAGTGGATACGACCTTTCTAACCAGAAATAAAAGCTACTATCTGTTAATGAGATGCTAGCAGGAAGGAAAATGATTCAACTATTACCAAAGCCGTAACATTGCTTCTTCGGGGAAAATGCCCTGATTTCCAGAAGTAGGCTGGTTTTGTCATGCTTGGGAAAACATAAGATTTGGTCTACTTTTTCCCTAGATGCACAAAATTTAATGGCATCAATAAAAACCAAACCCACTGCATTAGCCATTAACTTGAGCTCTGTAATCAGTAACTGATACTTTTGGAAGCCATGGCACACAGGCCTTAGTTTAGAAAAATCTCAATGATCTGAGTAAGTAAAACACTCATATTCTTCATGCCTGGGTCTGGGGACACTTATCTGAGGCTCTCTGCTTGGTTACAATATGACAAGCATAGCCAGGATGAGTCAGGTTTTCATCCAGTTTTTGGATCCTGGAATATGGAATCACATTCCTTATTCAAATCCTGGCTTCCATATTCTCTCATTTCGGGATCCTGAGCAAGTTAGTTACATCCCCGTGAGGGTCAGTTCTACTGACTGCTAAACTGTGGCCACCCTCAGGATTGAGCCCAAGCATGAGATGAGATAACTCCTGGCCCATGACCGGGAGCACTTGGCTCAGCACCTGCTGAGGGTACCACATCGTAAACACTAGCTGCTATCATTAATCATTATGAAGATTAATTATTATGAAGACTATTCTTATCTGGGGTTTGAATGCCAGGACTCACTCTGACACACAGGACACAGTGTTTACTATACAGAACTGGCTGAATTTAGGTGAGACTCGAGCCAGAAATCAGATACACTCCAAACCTCTAACTGAGACACCCTTCTGGGCTTGGTCCAGAATTGCAAAGAATGTCACTAGGTCTGCTTGGTGGTGGGCAGAGAGGATGGGGCCCCCGACAGTGTCATCAGCACCCTCCCTGGATCAACCTCCTGGTTCTATTTTCTGTTTTAAGTTACTAATAATTTCCTTACGGATATTCTGCCTTTGACTTGATAGCATTCTCAGACCAAAACTCTACTCTGTGTGGACACCCAGATTCTTTCTGCTGGTTTTCAGCATTGAGGAAAAGTAGAAGCAGAGCCCTGGAGGTGTAGAAAAGTTGGGGGCCTGGACACAATCCCCGATGCTATTACAGCAACACATGTCGCTCCTCTGGGCCTCAGTTTCCTTCCTTGCTCCCCAAGGAGCTTTGTTGAGCTCCCAGAAGTTCTCCAACTCTCTGGATAGACAGCCTTCCTCCAAATGTCCCCAGCTTCCTCCTCTAGGTGGTCTCTCCATCCTGTGACCTGTACACTGGCTGCTATGTGGCAGCTCCTCAACCCCTGGCATCAAAGGGGATCGAGGTTTTCTCTGGCCAACATCTGCCCAAGCTAAGAACCACCCTGTGCTTGGGATGTGTCATGGAATGTCCATACTAAGTTGCCATAGTCAGCAACTCCCAGCTTCAAGGCCTGGCTCTAGCATCATTTACCACACTTCCAATGAATTCACTTAACTTCTCGAAGTCTTTATATACTTGTTTAGAAAGCAGGTATCTAGGCACTTGCCTCACAAAACCACTCAAAGAGCCCCAGTGAAATAAAATAGAGAAAGTTCCCACCACAGTGCTCAGCACACACCCAACAGCCCCAGAATGTGAAAGATACTAGCTACAAGAATGGGAGCATGTAATGTGACTTTTCTAAGATTTAGTTTCCCTTTCTGTAAAATTGTTGTTGTTGTTGTTGTTAGGTGCCATCGAGTTGGTATCCGACTCATAGCGACCCTGAGTACAACAGGCAAAACGCTATTGTCAGTGCTTCTCTGCTATTCATAGGGTTTTCAATGGCAGATTGATTTTTGGAAGTGGGTTGCCGGGTCCTTCTCCCATTCTGTAAAATTAGGTGATACGATTCCATGATTTGAAGGGTCTTTTTGTTACCTTAAATCCTTAGTCCACAGTAACATTTGTGCAACTTTAATTCACCAGCCTTGTTTGAACATTGAATACTCTGCCTCTTTTATAGCACTTGGCAGGGAAGCAGGTGCATGGAGACAACTTACAAATAAATGCCCTTGTATTTTGAAAGTTATCTGTTCTTTATCAGGAAATTTCATTTTTCCTTCCCAAACAAGTGAAATATATTCAGGTAGACTTTAAACAAAGGCATGATTTTTCTTTCTCATTACAATATAGTTTCTGCAGCACTATTTGCCTTTCTAGGAATTTCCTTAGATTTGGAGAAAAATCACACCAGTAACACTGTGGAATGCAGCAGATGTTGATTATAATCACATGTCCAGAGCCTCTCAAAATTTAATTAAGCTTCATTTGCTCCCAAGAGTAAAATTTAACTGTAAATAGTGCAAAAAATCCACAAAACAAATAAACAAAATAGCAATGCCAAAAAGCAAGGCTTTGTTCCACTTGAGCATTTTGTTTGCTTACTCACAGTATTTTTTAATTTACATATGTAGAATGAAAACCACATTGGAGAAATTAAAAGTTGCATGTGACTAGGAAATCTCTTATTTATTATAAGGAAGATCTCTTCTTAGCCAGAAACTAACACAAAGTTAGAGAAAAATAATGGTGAATATTTCTCCTCTGAAGAAAGAGCCTGAGATTACTTGAAGGTTGTTTTAAATGGTCATTTCCTGGCACCAGGATGCTAGGGGGGAGCTGAGATCTAATCAGTAAGTCCACAAAGCCCTGTGAAATTCTTGTGGTGCTGTTTTATGGTAATTGGAATGTGGAGTTTTAATCTCCTGATATGGGGTGGGGGTAGAAAATGTGTGGAGAATTTAGAGCTGAGGTTCTGAAACAGCATTTTCCTCCAACTGAGACTTGGGGTACTCCATGCTCAGCTCCCGGACCCCAAGCGGGACTCCAGTTCCCATTTTCAGTGGCCAGCAGAGCAAATGAGCAGGAGGCAGAAGGGGCCTGGGGGAGTGAAGGGGGAAAGAGGTTCCTGGGGCCTGGAACTTCCTCCCTGGGATCTCTCAGAGATCCCAGGTGTCTTCCCTGCATCCTCGGCCCCTGAACAAAAAGCCACTGAGGATGGAGTGGGGGGCCAGGATAAAAAGCCTTCCCTCCCAGATGGACTCACCCTCAACACCTCTGCCTCCTTCCCTCCAGCCCAGCTGCAGCAGCAACCCCAGACCCTAGAGGACACCTGACACCACAGACAGCACTGATCCTATGTCTTTTCCTACACATACAAAGGACTTCAAGATGTATCACCTCAAAATAGGCCAAGCTGATCCCCTGATTAGTTGAAGCTGAAATCAAATGAGGAACTATGATTTCAGAAAGGGCCATTTGTCCAGTCCTTCCCTATACGCAAAAAGCCATAAAGATTCTTTTGGGAGGGGGATCCTTCCCATAGCAAGGCTGAAAAATCACCTCAATCACCAGAGACTGGTAGTTGGTGCAGCAATGAACCTGAAAAAAAAACCCTGAACTAACCCTTATCTTGTACAAACTTTTCCTTCCTTTCTTTTCTTTTTCTTTCTTTCTTTTTTTTTTTTTTTTAATTTTTCCAGTACTAGGTTGAACCCAGCACCTCATACATGCTTTGCAAAAGCTATGCCACGAAGCTGTGCCTCTTAGCCCATTTTTTACTTTGTATTTTGAGATGGGGTCTTGCTAAGTTACACAGGCTGCTTCTGGCCTCAAATTTGTAATCCTCCTACCTCTGCCTCCTGAGTCACTAGGATTACAGGCATGTACCACCCCATCCAGCTTCTTGCATAAAGTTTTACATCTCCCTCCTATATATCTCTTGGTAACATCCCGACCAGTTATGACCCTGGGCCAAATATCCATTTGTCTTATTATCCTTCACAGATTTATTGTTCTTCATTTAAAAGGTATAAAAGCATCATGCTTTGGTCATTCCGAGGACTTCACTCTGTTGTGAAAGTCCCCATGTACGGGTATATTGAATAAAATTTGTGTGTTTTTTTCTCTTGTGAGCCATCTTGTGATTGGATTCCTAGATTCAGCCAAAGAGCCCACATAAGAACCAAAGAGGAAGTGGTGGGGAATCTCTCCCGCTCCTACACATAATCCCTATAATAAAGTTTAATTTGTACATTAGGCACAGTAAGCTTACCAACAATAACTACGAATAGCATAGAACAATTATAATAACACTCTGAGACAGTTATAGTGAATCTGATAGCCAAGAGGTCCTGTAAGTGATTGACGGGCAGATAGCGAATACAGCATGGAGATGCTGGACAAAGGGATGGTTCGTGTCCCCAGCAGGATGGAGTAGGAAAGCACAACCTTTTATCATGCTACTCAGAATGGTAGGCAATTTAAAACGCATGAATTGTTTCTGAAATTTTCCACACAATGTTTTCAGACTGCAGGTAAGTGAAACGGTAGAAAGTAAGAGTATGCATGAGGGGAAACTCTCGCAACTGAAAAGAAGTGACCCTAGACCTTGGGGCACATAAAGGCGTGAAGCCAGAAAAGGTCTGGGAAAATCTTCAATCAACTGCAACCGCCACAAGATTATTTGCTAGTATCAGTATTTCTATGGCAGAGGGAGATGGTAAAACCACATTTCCTGGGCATTTCTTTGGAGTTGCATCTGGAGTAGAGCTGGAGTTTCAATAGCCCTTGGAGGATGAGACTCCATCATACCAAGTCCCACCCTCCGCAGAACAACAGAGGGCTATGGGATGGAAATGATCCTTAGACTCTGACTTCCAACCAGAGAAGAGGCAGAGCATGGTACTTAAGTGCTTGGGCTCCACCAGTGGAGATAGCTGGGCCCAAGCCCCACTCCCCCTCTGATTAACATAATGTTGAACAAATTGCCTATGTTCTCAAAGCTTCTGTTCTCCTAGCATAAAACAGCTTTAAGCATACCCATCTTCAAGATGGAATGATTACTTAATAAGATAGCACCTGGGGTATACCCAGCTTAGGAGGGACACCCACAGGTGTACTCAGTAAATACTGGTTTTCATGATGATCATTTTTTTTTAATTAGAAATTTTTAATGTACATCATAATGTGATTCATTTTGACATGCTTTTCATTGTGAAAATTTTCATATATGCAATTTGATAAACATTATTCATATAGGTTACCCCTTACCCTCCCCTATGCTTCCCCCCTCCCCCCCTTCCCATCTAAGTTTCCCATCCACATGACGATCATTTGTGATCTGGCCCCTCAGGACTCTATCTACAGTCTCTTGCTGAAATCAGGTAGGTCCTCCTCCCCACATTAGAAGGCACACTTCCACCAGACTCAGAAATGCTCTGTGGACTGGAGGCATAGTGAGTTGTGGACCACTTGCTTAGCTTTTGCAAGGCCCTGTGTTTGACTCTCAACACAAAAAAGAAAGGAAGAAAGAAAAGAATAAAAGAAACCCTTTGTTAGAGTGAACAGAAGCTAATGTCCTAAATACCAACTTCAAAGTGAGCTCTGTTCACCGGGAAGACATGCAGCTAAGAGAGATGAACCAGCAGCCCACCCTTGAGTTGTGTTATGGTTTGAATATAAAATGT
This sequence comes from Pedetes capensis, assembly GCA_007922755.1. Taxonomy (NCBI): domain Eukaryota; kingdom Metazoa; phylum Chordata; class Mammalia; order Rodentia; family Pedetidae; genus Pedetes; species Pedetes capensis. The sequence goes on along the minus strand of VMDO01005525.1, from coordinate 73,227 downwards.
CCCAAGGCTTATGTTTGAACACTTGTTCCCCAGCTGGTGGTACTGTTTTGGAAGGCTGTGGAACTTTGGGAAGTGGTACGCAGTAGGCAGAAATAGGTCACCAGGGGCAGGCTTCTGAAGGTTACTCAGCCCCCAGTTCCAGTTTCCCTCTCTGCTCCCATCTGCAAAGATGTAAGAATTGTCCTCTGCCATGAGCCCAGCCATGCCCTCCTCTCCACTATGGACCGAGATCCTCTGAAACCATGAGCTAAGATAAATCCTACCTCCTTTAAATTGTCACTGTCAGGCATTTTGATAATAGCAACACAAAAGCTAACTAACATAAACTGCAAAGCATTCAAAGACTTTGGACATCTTATTGAGAAACATAAAATACTCTGCTTATTACCACCCCACTGACCCTAGGACAGTACCTCCATACCTTTTCCTTCAGCATCGTCATGCTAAAAACTGCTAACCATGTACTGGTAGACCAAAGCTTTCACCCAAGCCCCAGATCCTTGGAGCTAGCCTAATCCACACACCTCCACTTGGCTTCTCATGGGCTTGACAATCCTAGCACATACCAAATGGAACTCTTTATTGTCATACCTTCTTTTCCTCCCAGATTTACCATCTCCTTAAATGTCGCTTGCGTTGGTGTAGGCAGTCAGCAAAAAACCCAGCACCACCCTTGACCTGTCACTTACACACTCCTCATGTAAAATTAATCATAGCTGTGCTTGATCATTCTCAAAAATTAGTCTCTAATTCTTCCCTACAGGTCTAGCACCAGCTTCTGAATGATTATAATCTTCTCTTACATGGTCTCCCTGAGGCCACTCTTGCTCCACTGAAATCCTGTCTATAACCATCAAGCAAGGAGACCTTTTAAACACATGATTCTTCCAAGAGAGGACAATGGCCATGGAGATTAAGGAAGTGCCTTGCTGTTCAACTTGGTTGAACTGACAACATGGTTGATAATTCAACAATGATTTAATGGTGAATGTCTGAGTCTCACTCCCTTCTGTTCTCCTTCTAGATTATGAAGGATTTTTATGGGCATTTTCAACTCCTTTATGTGCCACAGTTGCAGAAGACAAAAGAGAGTCAGGCTTTTCCTAATGGTAGGGATTCCACTTGCTTTTTCTGCAATCTTTGGCTTTTGACCTTTTTTCCACTTCTCTAGTTGCAAAAATATCATTTTTATCATATGCTGCTCTAAGAAAAATACAATGTGCCCAGTCTGCACTCCTATCTGACTTCCTTTGGAAAGAGTAATCAGGGATGGGTTGTGTTGAGCTCCTTAGGCAACTTCCTCATCCTATCCTTCCAAGCAATCTCCAGGCCTCACTCTGCTGCTTCAGTGAACTTGCGCTTGGCTGGGTACTTGGTGGTAGGAAGGGAGAAGAACTGATATTTAAGTTATTTTTGATGCACTAGGTAAGCTGAGTTTAGACGCATGAGCCCCCTCTTTACCAATTTTCTGGAGGCAAAAGCCCCCAAAGTCTGCCTATTGTAGCTGGTTGACAGCTACAGAGAGTAGGTGCTCTGTGGGATAACTCACGAAGTTTAGAATGAAGGGACATCCAAGGTCAAGGTCAACTGGGCTGGTCAGGTGCAAATCTAGGGTATGATAGTGAACTTTATACAAGGTGAAATTATTCCTTTTATTTTGATTTTTTATATTTCATAAGTCATCACTGAATTATTTTAATTTTCATTATCATAATCCATGATGCAATTTTTACAGGGATTGTGATAAGAACTGCTGTATTATGGATTTTGAAATTCTACTATTTACCTCCCAAATACAATCATTTGGCCTGTAGTGCACCTAAAGCCATTAGGAAGAAGTTGCAGTTCATTAGGTGGCAATTCTTCAAGGGACATGTGCCTGGCACCTAACAGTGCCATCAAGAAAAAATCATACAAACCAGCCAAATTGCCTTAATGGACAGCACGTCACCAAATCAATGATCAAGAACTACCCACTTTGTCCATTTTTTTTAAGCCTTCAGGTCCCATTTTCCTTTCACACACTTCTGAGAAGTTGCCAAGGCTGCTGCTCCCATCCTCCATCCTCCACCCTCAGAAGCACAAGGCAGGACTGAAGCCATCCATGTCAGGCACTTGGATTTTGGAATAACGACTTACCACTGAGAATGTCCAACTCTATTTTATGATTGTGCTCACTCGCCGGACTTCCTGGATATTGAATTAGTCTCTCATTTTACACCTGGGAATGAGGTGAATCATATCCATCCAAGAGTTACACTGAAGTTCTAACCACCAGTACTACAGAATATGACAGTATTTGGAAATACGGTTTATATGGATTTAGCCAAGTTAAGGTGAAGTCACTGGGTGGGCACTAATGTAGTATGAAGAGGGAAATTTGGACACAGATAAGCATGACAGGAAGATGATATGAAGACAGGGTGAATGTTATGTGAATGTGGAGGATTATACTGAATCACCTACAAGCCAAAGAATGCTTGAGGCTATGAGAAGGTGGGAGAGAGGCCTGGAACCAACTCTTCCCTGCACCTTCAGAGTGAAGCTTGCCCTGCAGACACCTTGACTTTGAAATTGTCCTCTCCAGAACTGAGAGATAACAAATTTCTGTCTTATGCCACTTGATTTGTAGACTGTTGTTACACATCCCTAGAAAGTGAATGAGCACCATATTTCTCCATAGAACCATTCTGAAGATATTACAGAGCCGTTGCTAAGAGTGTAGGTCCTGGTTTTGACAGAACTTGTTTGGATTGCGTCTCCTCCACTTTCTTAAACATTGTGATCATTGACAACTTCACCTCTCTGGACCTCAGTTTCTAAAATTTAAGAAAAGGGAGGGAAATACAACTTTTTCATGTGTACTATGGGGACGATACATGAGGTAGTCACCTCACAGGCTGGCACGTGGGAATCCCTGAGCAGAGACTTGGGCACATGAGGGACACACAGTACCCTTAGCCACTGAGATTTCTACTTGGGATCCCGAAGTGCTTGTCAATGGCACTTATGTCTCATGCGACATGTAGCATAAGACCTGCATGGCTTCATGACACACGCAGTAGCAAGTCTCAGTGTCCAGAAGGGCCCCACCCTTGGTTTAATGTCAGAGGCTGCTAGAAAATCACAGGAGATGTTGATCAAAAACTGACAGCTGGGTTTGGTGGCATGGAGTTCATTTGTGACCTTGGCACACCAGTTACGGGCACAGAATCCTGACTGGAGTGAACTCAGCAAGGACACAAGGAAGGGACTTGGAGACACTGAGCATAAACCCTCCTGTGCTGCCTTGTGTTAGAAAATAAAGTTGAGAAAAGTGGTTGCAGCTGGAGGTGGATGAGGGATCAAGAGATGGTTCTCCAAAGATGGACCATATTGGTATGATTGTACCTTGATGGAGAGGGTAAAAATGGTGACCCAGGAAAAATGGTGACAATTGCTGCACGAAAGTTGCTGACCCCAGAGAAGATCACAAATACTTCATCCACTGAAGCAGGAGGCAGGCAAAGCATTGGGATGGATGCAAGTCAGGGGTTGCATGGTGGGAGAAATTCCTGTGATTAACTCTAACTTCTCAGTGAAATATCTGGGGAACAGTCAGAGTAAAGTAATGATAACCCATTAGTGGGCTGTGAAATCAGTTTAGGAGGCTGACATCAGAATATTTTAATTAAATGAAATAGGATAGGATCAGAGAGAAGAGAAAGATGGGAACAGCAAGTACAGTCACATACTGTGTAATGATGAATTGCACCCTTAGGTGATTCTGCTGTTGAGTGAACATCACAGAATGTGCTTACACAAACTAAGACAGTTACACATCATGAAGTGATGAGGGGCACTATTGGATATTAGGTTGTTGTTGACCAGAACGCTGCTATGTGGCACATGGGTGTATCAGTTCCTAAAATTTTATTTCTCCCAATATATGTTGTTGCTGTTGTTTTGTTGTTTGTGACTCATAGTGACACTATATATAACTGTGCCGTGCCTGGCACTATTGTTAGTGCTTCTCTGCTATTCATAGGATTCTCGATGGTAGATTGTTTCAGGAGTCAGATGCCAGGTCCTTCTCCCTAGCCTGCAGCACCTGGTGTTCCCAGGTGGTCTCCCATCCAAGGACTAACCAGGCTGACCCTGCTTAGCTTCTGAGATCAGGCGAGAACGGATGCCAGGGTACAATGGCTGCAGACCCCAAAACATATGTGTCATTTAAATAACAAATTTGTCAAAGAAAGGCCTGAAGAAGTAGATGGACCAATGGACAGAACCCCTGAGACTAATGACCCTGAACCCCTTACTGTAGCTATGTCCATCTGCCTAATATAGGTACAGCCGAGGGGAAGTATAGTTTGGCCAGAGTTGGACAGTTAGGAGAGGCCTCTAGGAGAGACCAGGTAAGAGAGCTAAGGTCTACACAGAGGAGGGGGTGTAATTATGGAGCATGGAATCAAAGCTGGGATGGAGGCAGCTCCTGAGGTGAATGAGGGATGAGACCAGGTAGGAAGGTCAATGGATTATAGCATATGGTGTCAGCTGAGCCAACAACTCTACAAAAAAGATAGTATTTCCTGTTTCCTCTTTGCTACAGTTTGGATCTTTTCCCCCAAAACTCACGTGTTGAGGGCTTGGTCCCCAGCCCATGGTGCTGAGAGGTGGTGGAACTTCCAGGAGGGAGAGCTTAGTGGAAGGAAGTGAGGTCACTGGAGATGTGCCCTTGAAGGGGACAGTGGGACCCTGGCTCCTCCTCTCTTGGCTTCCCAGTCACCCTGAGGTGAACATGCCTCCTTACACTCCCACGGTGTTATATTGGGCCACCACAGGCCCAAAACCACAGGGCTAAGAAACCTCTGGAACTCTGAGCCAAAATGAACCTTTCCTCTCTAGAAGTATTACCTTATCTCAGGTATTTCATCACAGTGAGGGAAAGCTAACACACTCTGCAAGACTGAGAATAAGGGGGATTTTGTTCCTAACAAACATTGACTCACAGAGATTATGTGTTAAACAGTTGTATGGGAAAAGCTTTATTAGTCAGAGAGCATTCTCCTTGTCTCTGTGCTGGGCTTTTCATACGGTATATGAAAACTTTTGCAGTCACACAATATCATAGCTTGGTCAATTTTCCAAGCACTCACCAAAAATATGTTTCTTCAAAAGAAGTTTTGTTAAATTAAATAATACTTAACTATATAGTTGATCATATGTTGCTCTTAGTCATCCTTCAAAAAATATTTTCCTATTTGTCCATTTTTATCTCTATTTCTAGAATATTTATTTTAAAAACTCATAGCTAAAAGCTGGGGATGTAGCTTAGTGGTACAGTACTTGAGCAGCATGTGTGTGAGGTCTGACTTCTATCTCCAGCATAAAATACACACACATACACACACACACACACACACACACACACACACACACACACACACACACACCATAGCTGGGTTGATGGTACACACCTATAATCCCAGCATTCAAGAGGCTGAGATAGGAGGATTGTGAGTTCCAGGCCAGCCTGAGTTACATATTGAGATTTTGCCTAAAAGCAAACAAACGAAGAACAACAACAACAACAGCCACAAAACCACACAGAAATCATAATCGTGAGGCCAGAAGTGTAACTCGGTAGTAGAATCTTTACTGAGCATGCATGAAGCCCTGGGTTCAATCTCTAGCATCCCCCTCTCCCAAATTCTAATCCCTGTGAAATAGGAAGTCACAGTTTCCAGCCCAGACTCTCTCTCTCTCTCTTTCTGACAACCTGAGTTTGGTTTTCCCAGAAGCCTTCCATACTTTTATCATACAATCTTTCATGTGAAATATAAATAATCCCCCAGAATGTTGAAGACCAACTACAATGTAGAAGTTGAAGCGGGCTATGGGAAAAACAGTAGCCAAAAAGTCACCCTTTCCTTTCATGCTCTCCACTTTCTGTTGTTAGTAGAGTTGATAATTTTTTCTATTGCAATTACTATTTTTATGATTTCTTGATTCAACTAAGTGAAAAATACCTTAGAAGAAAACTCAAAAAGAGATGGATTTCCACTTTATATCAATTGTTCAAATTAGACGTTATAATGAAGTATCTCTTGAGCTCTTGAACCATAATATTTCAAATCTCATCTGATTCCACATGGTCCTGCCATGTTACTCTGGCTTCTCTGTCTCACTATAACCCTAGCTGTTGCAGGCTCAGAAGAGCAGATGCATGGAATTCTTACTAATGGTTTACCACTGGTAGGAATTTCATGTTACATCAAAACCTCGTGTTAACAACATGCTTCATCTCTGAAGCCTCCTATGATTGGTTAGTTTGAAATAATTTGCATACCTGACCCTTTTATGCTCCCACTGGCAGAGCCTGTGCAACCTACCAGAGAGGGTGGAAGTTGGAAGAAGCATATGGACTCAGATGCTTACATGTCTGTATGCAGTAAGAACTGAACAAAAAATGGCCTGGACAGTGAGGGTGTATGTTGCTGGGCCCTGAAGTGATTAGGAAATTCTCCTACTGATCTTTACATTCCTGGTCTCCTACACCCAAGATTCTCAACCTCCTCTATATTACAGCTCATTGGTTACTCTTCAGGGAACCTGGAGCCAATAATAACAGAAAGCTAACTATTTCCAAAAAAGATACTGACCTAGCTGTAGGCATTCCATAGGGCTGGGGCTTAGCTCAATTGGTAGAGTGCTGCTTTGCACTCTCTGAGGATCCCCAGCAATGCAAAAACAGGAGAAGGACGTGGTAATCCACGCCCTCCCAATGCAATCCTGAAACAATCAGACATTGAAAACACTATAAGGGGTCACTACAAGTCTGACACAACTCGACGACACCTAACAACACCAAGGCATTCCATAGTTATATAGGGTATTTTTGATACATTCAAAAAGCATAAAAATCTGCAGCAAAATTATGAGAAACAAGCATGGCCAAAAAAGTTGGTTTCTGGCTGTCTAGGTAACCACTGATTGGCCAGGAAGCCATCCATCCATGCTATCATGCCTGGCAGAGGGTGAACATGCAACACTGCTTCTCACACCCACACAAGGTCACAAGAAGGGAAGAAGGGTGAATTTTTCATAATAGTCTCCCCTGCCTTCTTGAGCAAGGCTGAAAACAAGCCCCCAGACAGGCAGGTGCTGCCAGCAGCCTGCCCACATGCCCTCCGCTGCCCACATGCTCTCCGCTCAGTCCTGCACATTTTCACTGCATAGCTGGCACTCGTGTCTCCAGAAGAATGGCCTGCAGGCAAAGGGACTTGCTCTGCCGTCCTACGTGCAGAGAGGGCTGGCCGTGCTTGGGGCAGCCCTAAGGCAAATCCGACTGAGGCAAAGGTATGAGTGCCTCAGGAGGCTGGGCTGGCCTCTGACCTGGCTGCTCTGTGTGGCCTACACTGTCTCCAGAACTTTCCTGGGAGATAGAATCCAAGATTCCTTCTGGGGGTTTGCTGGATGTGCATCCTTGCCCAGTGTCCTTTCCAGCCAGCTCCTTTTCCTCCCCTCTTGTTTTCTTGTCTATTAGGAATTTAGCCTAATCCTTTTTCACACGAATCTTCACGTGGGAGTCTGCTCCTAGGGAACCTGACCTAAGGCAGAAACTTCCCTGATGAACTACATGTGACTTCCCCAAAACACTGCACTCCTCATGGTTCACATTCTTTGTGACTTTCACTCCTGCCTGGAACCCACTTGCCACTAGCTAACACCAATGAATCCACACCTCATGACTCGGACATCCCCTCCAGTGTGAACCATTCTGAGAGGCCCAGGACAGGATTAAGTGCCCCACTTCTAGACACAAACACATTACCCTCGTAACACACTGCATCTGCCCTTTCCTAAGCTTTGCTCTTGGAAATGATTCCACCTCCAATCCCAGAGCCCTGTGTAAATATAATTTAATAAAGGGGGATCACCTGAGCCAATGGTAAACTGCAGGGGGCTATCTATATTATTTATGCCATATGCATAGCCTAAAGTCACCCTGGAAACCATCTAAGAAATCCAATATCTAAAAGTATTAGACATAAAATCAAGGTATGAGATGTGCCCAGGGAGAAACCGTTTGTAATACTGAGTATTCACCATCCGTTAAGGTAGCAATTCCAGAACATAGGAAGAATGGGTGGGTACCAGAAGAGGGATTCCACCAGGGGAGAGGGACAGGGAGCTGTCTGACTGTCAGTTCATACAGTAGACCTCACTCAACCTCGAGAAGCTTCAGGGAAGCCCCTCTAAATGAGACACCTTCATCACCCTGGGAGGGGCGGCCTCCTTGACTGTTCGTCTCTTCCTGTCTTCCTCCCTGTACCCACCCTGCCATCCTTCCACATTTCCTCCTCCTCCTCCTCCACAGGCTCCTTTGCTCTCAAGCCATGAAACCTGCAGACAGGTCTTAATGTCCCCAGAGGTGGATCACCTTCCTTCAGCCACACTAGTTCACCCAGGAGCCAAAAGCCTCTTAACACCTGCCCGCCATGCCCATGCTTGCTTAATAGAGGTAAGAGAGGCAAGAACCTCTGCCTTTGTTCTTGTTAGGATTCCTAAATTGCCAAGTAGGAAAACCACAGCAAGGGAAAATAACAAAGAACCTGAATTAGAGGTTTTCAAGGACAAACTCCGTGCAAGTAAATCTGTCTCCCAAGTCAGGCTCTGACCATTCAGTCCTGTCCTTGCTTGTCTGTGTGAGTATCCCCTGCCAGGATATAAGGTCCTGGAGGCCTAGAGTCATGAAGGGGCCCCTCCAAGTGTCAGAATATAAATGAACCTTGGGGTCAGCCAAGACCCCATACTTCCCAGCAGCACTGAAATCAGAAGCATGTGCCTCTACAGGACCAGAGTGTCACCAGACAGCCTACGGATCAGTACACATACTTGGTCAGACTATAAAGAGTGCATTTAGGCTTTAACTAAGGGACAAGATTTTACCAGATGAAGAGGATCCAAAACTATCAGCTCCTCCAAAATTACTGTCTAGGCTTAATATAATGATAAACAAGTCCCATGGCATAAAATTTGATGGAAAGGACAAATGGGCAAATCTTCAAAGAAAACTTCTGGGATGGAGGAGATAAAAGGACATAAGATGGACTGGGACTTACCCTTCCACATGTAGCATGTTGGTGTTATGGTGCTGGACGGCAGATGTTTATTCACCAAGCGATGCTGGGCCTGTGGACAATGCATTGGGGAAAAGGAATTTAGTTTCCTTCTTCCTTTATAAACTATCTGCCAAATTATGCCAATTGAATTTAAATAGTAATCTGTAAAATTGAAACTGTAAACATTAGAAAACTATATAAAGGCCTAGTTGTTGAGGATGCGAAAAGTTTCTATGCTCTGGAGCCATTAAAGAAATCTAAAGGAAATGCATAAGCATTAGACTATGTAAAAGGCAAAAGTTTTGGATGACAAAAGGTCATGAACACGCAGCATCTGTGAGCAAAGTCTGGCTGGGGAGCTGATGGTGCTGAGGTGCTGTCTCATGCATCCTGCACCTATGTATTGAGGTCAGACAGATCCAGGGCTCACTCTGCACCTGCAGCAGCTGCCTGCAATGCTGCCAGGTGTGGGCTGTTGGTTGACTTCCAGAGACTCAGAGGTCATGTGTAATCCAACCCATGCAGCTGCCCTTTGTTAATGCACAGGAGAGACATCAGCATCCATTCATTTTTCAAAAGTGCTCTTGTAATGGAGCCATAGTTCAAATGCTGTAGGGAATTAGCTATTTGTGGGGAAAAATACTGTGATGATTTCTTTAATAAAGAAAAAATGCTTTATGAGTTCATCTAGCTATTTAAACTAGCTAAATGTTTGCGATTATAGAAGTATGACACCACATCCAGCCTAAATCACTCTTATAGATGGTTTTAAAAAATAAACCAACATACCTCTATAACCTTTCCTACATAAAACTGAATCGAGGTGCATCAGCTTTGGGGTGTATTCAAAGCTAGTAACAGAGGTCCTTACAGCCCAAGAGTCTTGACCAGAAGTAAGATATCTCACACAGGCTGGAATGTCCATAGTCTTTTAAAATCCAACTTTACTTCCTTAAACTCTTATACAAAATGGCTATGTTAAAACTTTTACCAAACTGTTAATGAGTCTAAAAACAGTTTTCACAACAACAACAAATAGTATTTTTAATCATTCATTCATTATGGACTCCAGCTCTTGAGTCTGTTTGCTAGTGGCTATATTAACCAGTGTGGTTCTGTTCACACTCTGGGCAGACTCTCCACACTTCTGTTCATATTAACAATGTTTAACTTGGGATAGGTCATGACCAGTCACAACAGATGCTGATCATAAACTAGCAGGGTAAAATCTCTGGTTCTTCCTCCCCCATCCCTGGCTTCACAATCCCCTCCTCTACACCCAACAGACATGAGCGTGCAGGATTCTACTCTGACTCCCTTGCTGCTTGACCTGGACATACGCCCCCTGTTTCTGTCCCCACCATGCCCCAGCAACTCCCTATGTTTCCCGCAGCTTACCGAGAAGTTCTAGCTAGGTGACATGTAGGACTCCTGAATGCAATAGGTTAAATATTGCACTCTGTATTTCCTCCTTACCTCTTCCTTGGGCACACCCACGAGAACATACAAATGCACGTATGCACGTGCACACGTACGAACACACACACACATTCCTAAACACTGCCACAGCTTGGCTAATGGCTCCTTTTACCCTCCCAGTCATCTTCTTCACCCAACCCAACCCCACCTGATAGGCCCACCATTCTCAAAACACTCCTTCCCTTAACTGTGGTGACGCCACCCTATTCAATATGTACCTGTGAATGAGACTTTTCATTTTCCACACTTGGGAAAAATCCATGAAGCAAATCTTGAGATACATTTGCTCAGAACTAGAGACCTAGAAATGCCTGCAGATGGATGTTAAATCCACATGTCAGAGCCCCTTATCACCTCTCCCAGGGCACTTCTGTTAGCCCACAATTCTCCTGTGTCTCTGAAATACTAACTGCTTCCTCGCTTCCTTTCTTCTTTTTCTTCTTTAATTTCCTTTCTTCTTTAGCAATCAAGCCTGAATAGCCAGGGTTACAGTCTGTGAAAAGTGACTCAATAGTAGAGAACAGGCAACCTGACTTAGAAGCACCTGATTTCAACTAATGGGTGCATAGGAACTGGGGGCTGCACTTCATGGGTAAAGGGTAGTGGTTAGCAGCCCTATGGTCCAAATCTAAGCCCCCCAGAGAGTGAGTACTGCTGCTACCTTTTCATGTGTAAATGTAGACATTGACACCCCAGAGAATCCACATGGCCGGTACCCATGGGAGAGGAAATGAGAAAATGGAAAATGAATTGAGAGATTCCATCTTCCCACTCAAGGATGTAATAAACCAACCTGAAACAGTGCATGCTCAAAGCTTAGAGCACTCCTAGCATGAGCAAGGTCCTGGGTTCATCCCCAGCAATATCAATCGATCAATCACTCAATCAAAGTGCTCTCAGTACAAGGCCCCAGGATCCCTCCCCACGTACACAACTGCATTTGAAACATTTTCAGAGCTGAGAAGACTGCCTAAGATCAGAGGGCTTCCAGGCAGCTGAAAGGCAGCTAGCTCCAGGGCCTCAGATCTGATCAAACCCTGGGAAAATGACTCTGCCAATCGGATGCACAAAGCTGGTAAATGAACACTTTACTCTGAATTTACCTACTATGCCCTCCTAATGTCCAGAATAAGCATGTTCACTGCCCTGAGCACCCCATATGGGATGGGAGCCACATTCCCTGGAAACAGACCCAGCCAGCAGGATGGGTGAAGTGAGCGACATCTCCCCAAGTAGACTCCTTGAACACTGGATCGATCCAGAAGATGCTTCCTGAGAAAGCATACTCTGTGGGCAGATAGAGTTGGCAAACATTCCACACTACAGTGTCATCCTAAAATCGCAGTGAAAGTTCTAATAATAATAGTTCTGAAAAGTCCTGCTGTATAAACCGAGCTTTCCATTCACATGTCCCTACCCTAGTTTGCCATGGTACCTCTCACAAGTCTTCAGTAAAACCTCATGCTAGCGTGCACAGTGGTAACTCTGGCTGCAGACCACATTGCCTGGAGTCAGCCTCTGCACAGGTCCACTGACAGCAAATCCTCTGGGGTCAAGCAGAATGACTGCTGCACCCTGGAGCCCTGACTCCAGCCCTGGTGCTTTGACCCTGCTAGGCCTCCATCTCCTCACCTACAAAGTGTAATTAAGATGATTATTGTGAGAAACAACTGAGCTATTATTTGCACTAGCATTTTATAAAATGCCATAAAAATATTATCTGCTTTCTTTAGAAGCATTATTGTCCTAAGGACATACTTCCTGCTGTGTAACTGCTCAGAATGCCTTGACAAAGGGATACTTTGTTCATTTATTCCTTTAGCAGCAGGTCAGAGGGCTCTGATCTGGTTTTGACCCCTGAGAAGCTCACACAGGGGCAAATAGAGCTCACAGCCTATGGTTTAGAAGACACACACACACACACACACACACACACACACACACACACACACAGAGTTCTGGTGGCACTCATGGGCTGCTTTGCTAGGGAGAGGAGGAGGAAGGCAGGGAGATCTTCCTTGCCAAACCACTAGGATCCTTGAAGGATTATCAGGTGAGTTGGATGTACAAAGGGAAGTTGGATATAACACCAAAATGATACAATGCATGTGAATAACAGCCCATTTAATTGTGGACATCCCAGTGCAGCACACCCTTCAGGGAGGACAAGTGATTCATCTGTCTCCTCCAAGCAGAGGAAGAAGATTTAGCTAAATAAGGGGGTTGTTTCTAGAAAGCTGGAACTTCCTTTTCGAGTAAGTAGTGGCCCTTGACCTTGAAGGTGCCATGGAGGCGGGGGCACCTTGGGTGGGGAGAAGACAGGGACTGGGGTGTTATCTCTAATAAGCACACGCATAGTACCCTAGAGGGAGTCAAGTCACCTCCTCTGCTTTGACCTGTGTGATGGTTCATCCTGACTGTCAACCTGATTGGATTAAGAAACGCCGGGAGATGAGTGATCACACCTGTCCATGTGTCTAGGAGGGCAGCTCCACAGATGATTAGATCACGAGGGCTGTGACCTAATGAATGGGTTAAATCCCTGATGGATTCATAACATGATGACATTACTGAGAGGTGGTGGAAGGTAGGAAGAGGGGCCTCACTGGAGGAGAGAGGTCACTGGGGCTTGTCCCTGGGTGCTCCATCTTGCCTCTTCCTTAAGCCCCCTTTTCTCTGCTTCCTTGCTGCAATAAGGTGAGAATCTCCAACACACACCATAATGTACTCAAGTGCATGGGGTCAAGTGACCAAGGACTGAACCCTCTGACACCCTGGGCCAAAATAAACAATCCTCCCTTTAAGTTGTTTTTCTCAGGTATTTGGTCACACCCACAAGAAAAGTAACTAATATAACCAGGCTGTGGAAGAATGTCTCCAGAGAAGGGAGGTCCTGGAAGCACGTCGGTCTTCTCCAATGTCCCCAGCTTGCAACCACTGAAAGCAAGTCCCCAAACCCAAAATATACTGTCAACAGCCTCTTCCAAAATTCAAAATGCAACTACCCCCTCACTGTCCCCGACTCTTCCCAATCCACATCCGGTGATGTCCCCTATGGAGATTAAAGCATGGAAAATGGGCTGGGAAATGAGGGCAAACATCTGTAATTCCAGCCACTCAGGAGGCTGAGGCAGGAGGATTGCCAGAGGCAGACTTTGCAACTTGGCAAGATTCTGTGTCAAAATAAAAAAAGGGAGGGCAACCGGGGTGCAACTCAGTGGCAGAGCAGTTACCTAGCATGTGCAAAGCCCAGGGTTCTTCCCCCTAGGACTGGGAAAGCAAGCAAGCAAGCAAGGAAGGAAAGAAGGAGGGAAGGAAGAAAGGGAGGGAAGAAGGGAAGGATGGAGGAAGGGAGGGAGGGATACATGAATGTCTCAGAGACATATGGATCCCCAGGCAAAGAGAAAAATGTGCGCCTCTATTATACACTTATCAAAACATCCTCCCCTGTTTGAACTAGGGGAATAGTTAATGAAAGCTCCAGAGTCAATAAACATGACTGTGTAGGAAGCACAAGTTGCCCAATCTTTTACATACCATTGTCAACCCTCATAAACCACAGAGCAGCAGACCAGACCAATGAGGGGACTGGAAAGGACTGTTCCCATTACACAATGATGCAGGGACATAACAACAACCTGTCTTGACATTTTATCATGGATTTTTTTTTTTACATTTAGTTTCTTTTTAAAAATATTTCCTTAAAATGGTTATTTATCGTAATTATTGAGTGTAGCCAAGTGCTTCTTTTTGCTTCAATATTTACAAAGCTCTGTGGGGGGACGAATGCACAGAAGTTGCCTCATTGATTCTAGCATGTTCCTAAGAAGCACAACGTGCCCAAACCCTGCAGGAAAGTGCGGGGGTTTGTGTGCTGCTGCTTCTGCTGAAGTAGGAAAGCCCCAGGGATTTGAGAGTGCTCAGAAGAGAGGCGCCTCTCAGAGCCCAGGGGGCCGCCCTTGCCCAGTATTTCTTGGCAACATATAACAGGCTTTACAGCTGAACTGTACGTAAACCCTGCGGTCCCCTGGCAGGCCAGGGGCGCGCCATCGCGAGTGGGTGGGCACAGCGCTCCTAGGAGCTGAGGCCAAGGGTGGAGGCCAAGCCCAGAAGGGGGCGGGGAGCCCTGAGAGTGGGAAAGCAGCCCCGTCCCTTCCCAGCTGGAAGCCAGGACTCCTCCTCCGCCCACTGAGCCACCATCAATCACGGCGACAGTCCAAGCGCCCCCTACCCACACTAGCTGACCCTCCCGCCGGGGCTTCTCCACGGTAGGGAGGTGGTCTGGTTGGAGCCTGAGCTCTGATCCCGGGCTGAGTGACTCGAGGTCGGCTCTCCGCACAGGCGCGGAGCGCACTAAGACACAGCGCACGCAAGCGGCCCAGCAGGTAGAACTCAACAAAGGTCCCCATCTCCCCCTCCGCTGCACACGGACACACACCTGCACCTCGAGACACCGCGTCTGCACCCTCTGCAGCTGCCCCTCATCTCACCCGGGCAGAGGTCAGCCGAGGACACCCGGTGACCCTTCCTGGACCCGACGCCGCCTTGCGCCGCAGGAACCTCACCCTGCACCGCGTCCAGGCGTCCCGACTCCTGAGTATTCCCTCCCCCCACGAACCCCGAGTCCCCCACAATCCCGGAGGACCCTCGCGGGCTCTGTCCCCCGAGTCTCCTCGGGACAGGAGAGTGTGAGCAGCACCTCAGTCCTGGAAGCCCGCAGCGCCCACGCGCTCCTGGAGTCTCCCCGGGCGCCAGTGTGGGCACAGGAGGTGGGGTCTCCCGCTGCCACCGCCCCTTACCTCGCGCGGGCCCTCCCCGCAGGTCTCGGAGGCGGAGGCGACCTGCAGCCCAGCGGACAAGCTCGGGGCTGGGTGTCCCCGCCCAGGAGGAGGTGGGGGGAAGAGACGAAGTCGGGAAGGGGAGCGGGAGGAGGAGGAGGAAGGGCTTTGTGTCTGCCTCGGGCCCTCCTCCACCTCCTCCTCCCCACTCCGGAGCTCGCAGGGGAATGGGGCGGGGGCCGTCGGCTCCGAGGTGGCGAGGAAGGCGCCTGCGCGACCCCTGGTGACGCCCACCCTCGGCTCCTACCAGGTTACCGGGCACCCAGGTGGCGGCGGGGAGACGCGGGGGTCAGAAAGTTGAACTCACCCCAAGCAAACTTGGCGGGACGCCTCGGCGCCGCTGCCCCCGCTTTCTGCGCTCTCCGCGGAGACCAGAGTTTTGTTCCTGGAGAGTTTTCTCTTTCTCTGGTCCTCCTCTGGCGCGTGCGCGCCCCCGCCCTTCGCGGGCGCCGCCGCCCGGTTTCAGAGGACCCGAGCCGCGGCGCGAGCTGGAGAAGCCCCGTTGGGCGGCTGGCGTTGGCCGCAGTGCCGGCCACGATCTCCAGCCTGGGGGCGCTTCGGGAGCTCTGAGCTGCGGCGTGCCGCCGCGGGTGGCTTGCCGGGCCCTAGCGAGGCAGGGGCCGCCTGGATTTGTGTGGTTGCTGGGCCTCCAGCTCCGCCCGGCCCGTACAGATCTTGAGCCTCAGGAGGCGGACTGGGTCTGGCCTGCGCTCAGAGCCCTTTGTAACCCTGCTGGAGGACAGGCAGAAAAGCAGGGAACCGGGAAGCTGCGGGGCGGGTTCCCCACCAGGAACCAGCAGTCGTCTTCGGAGTCAGGCGGATCTGTGGTCACCCACCCCCTGCTCCTGGTTGGGGTCAGTGGGTGACAGAGTTGCTGAAGTGGCCTGTGTCACAAAAGGAACCTCAAAGGTCTCGAAGAGACCTTTGTTTTGCCCAGAAGTGGACAAGAAACGGACAAAGACTTTTTTTTTTTCATGTTTCTTCACCCCAATAACAGTGGAGTCTTGGATTTCACTGGTATTGGTGCTTGTGAATCATGGCTTTTAAAACTCAAGATTTATTTGTCATGTATCATCAGCTCATCTCTCAGCAAAACATAAGCCGCTGCCCTTTTCTTTGTGTTCTTAGTCACCTCTTTGATAATTGAGCAGCTACTACGTGCCCAGTGCTGTTCATGCACTTGGGATGTGTTGGAGAATAAATCAAAGATCTCCCTGGCATGGTGGAGCTGACATTCTAAGGGGCAAGGATGGGCTATAGAAGACAACCCACGAACACCAACAGGTTACTGGGTGTTACAAGAGGTCAGTGATGGGAAGAAAAAAAGTAGAATTTGGATGGCTAGGGTGCTGGTGGCTGGCCCAGGTTGTGCAGTTAAACGGTGGGGTGTATGGCATGAGGCCCCTGGGGCAGGTAGTATCTGAACCAAGGCTTGAAAGAGCTGAGCAAGATGAATATCTGGGGGTGATCATGGGGGATCAGGACTCTAGAGGGCAGATGGGAGCTCATGAGGGTTTGAGCACAGAGTGGTGTGATCTCAGGCTGCAGGAAGCTTTGTGACTATGTGGAGAGACTGGGAGACAAGTCAGAAGGCCACTGAAGGCATCCAGGCAAGAGAGGAAGGGGCACACAGCAGGTTCAGGCCCATGCAGGTAGGGAGAGGCTGTTGGATTTGTACCTATTTTGAAGGTAGTGCTGACAGCAATTCCTAAGAGGCTAGATATGTGGGCAAAATGAAAATGTGAACAGGAAGGTAAACTAGGCCATTCCTTCCCTTTTCTCTCCTTTTTTCATCCCTAGAGTGATACAGGTTTATACTCGAAGGACTCCAGGTAAATGCCATAGATGCCCTGCGATTGCTCCTTTTTTTCTCATTCTTTGTCCCTTTTCCTACACTTATTCCGTTGAAAACTTCCCCTGTGGACATTGCTCCACGGGACTGTTGCACAAGCTCAGTGTCTTCCAGAATTTAGGGCTTATTTGGCCCTGCCCTTCCCACCACCCAGGGAAACATCTTTTATTGTAGAAAACAGTTTATTGAGTCCCTACGGAGGTAAATCAAAATAGGCCACCCCCCAAATATATAGTACTTCTTCCATGTGATTCAAGATGGCTGTTCAGAGGGGCTGCAGACACTGGAAGATCTTTGAGAAGCTGTCCTTTGGTGGGGACCTTGCAACTATAGCAGAGGTATACAGTGGATGCAGACAGGCTTTCTCGCAGCACCCCCCTTTCTGCCTGGGAACCTTCTTTTCATAGGAAGAAGAGATGGAGATGTGATACCTGGCCCAGAAAGTTACCCCAGGTGGCCTTCTGATGACTGGTACCTAGGAGACTTTATCTGCATAATAAGAACACTTTCTTCTAGTGCATTTGCCCTTCCTTTACAATGACTTCCAGGCTCAATTTCTTTTAGCAGCTCAAAATGCCTTTTCTTTGAGTCTTGGGTTTTGGCTCTGCCTCTCATGTTTCTGCACATGAATAAATTCATGTGCTTTTTTTTCTTGTTGATCTGTTTATTGCCAGTTTATTTCATAGACTGAAGTTATTGAACCTTCAGAGTAAAAAGAGAACATTTAAAACTTCCCTACAGTGCTGTGTGCTAAAAATCACGTAGGTCCCTGGCTACAGCAGTGAACCAGACAAAATAGTATACTTTGTTGAAACTCATATTCTAACAGGGAGAGAGAAACAAGCCAGACAGATGGTGGCTTGGGAGCCATGGAGAAAAACTAACATGAAAGGGGGAAGAGAGAGTCACACAAATGCATTGTTCCAAATAATCTCAATATGTCTCAACTCAGGGCAGGTGCCAGAGATGTGATGCTGTAGCCCCTGCCTAAGCTCAAGTACGTATCTGATGGAGTCATCTATGACTCCAGGATACCACTTACAGCTAAGCATCATTTTCCAAATTTTATGATTGATCTCATAAAAATTGTTGATTTTCTAAATTTTAGGATCTCTGCATTATAAAATAAGAGAATTTTAATGTTTTAGTTTGATTTTTTGTAGTTTGAAAAACTGATTATATTTTTAAGTATATTTAAAAAATTTGTCTTAATTTGTTGATAATTATTGTTACATGAGTAAATGTTCTATTAGTAACTTTTGAAAGGTGTTTTAGTTCATATAACAACATAATTAAACTTTAAAAACAAATCTTAAATAATAAAAGGTTTTTTGTTTTGTGGTCTTAGATGACCCTGCAAACCAGTATTCATCAATTAAATTGACGGTACATGTTAAGGGGTATAACAGAGATACTGGTCAAAGAACAGCCCAGGGATGCAACAGTATGATAACTCATCTTGATCTCTCTCATACTCATACTGGGCAGGTTTGAGCTTCCACCTCAGAGGCCCTATAGACTGGAGTGGCCACTCCACTCAGCTGCAGAGAACACATGTACTCTAGGGGGACTTTTGTCAACAGAGACCAGCTAGCCAAGAAAATGTCATTGGTAATTAAGTTATTTTCCCTTTAAAGTAAACTGAGCAGTGTTGGTTCTGAAGGATTGTCCAGAGCTGGCAACTCAACATTTGTCTCTCTCTTAAGCCTGGCAAGTAGAGATGAATTCCTGTGCCCATAAAATGACTTGAAAAAATCAGTTTTGTAACTCCAGGGTCTAAGCTACAAAATGATTATAATAATTATGGCAATTATTTGTTTATTTAACTGTCTGGGCTGGTGATTTTGACATTACCTTGCCCAAGCTTCATAGCCACCTTGGGAGATAGAAATTATCAGTGGAAAGTTAACTATGTCTAAGTGTTAGGACTTGCATACTCGTTACAGTAGTTAGAACTACCCACTTCCCACTCCAAAAGAGAGAGATGATTCTTGGAAGGGACATGGACAAGGTTATATAATTTTTTTCTTTTACTTATATTTTTACTTCAGAATCTAAAAGAATTCAGTGTAGATTGGGTCTTTAACTTTTCAAGTTACATGTTTATGAATTGTTTGAATATTTTAAATGGTGTATGAATTCTTTAATCAGAAAATGCATTAACTTTACATATAGAAATTTATGCATAGAAGCTGGGTGTGGTGGCACACACCTGTAATTCTAGCGACTCAGGAAGCAGAGACAGGAGGATTGCAACTTCGAGACCAGAGGCAGGCTGCATAACTTAGTGAGACCCTGTCACAAAAACTGAAAAAAAAGGGGTTAAGGGTGCAGCTCAGTGGTATAGCACTCACAAAGCATATAAGCACAAGGCCCTGAGTTCAAACCCCAGTACCACAAAATAAATAAATAAACATACACACACACACACACACACACACACACAGAACCAGAAGCACAAGTGTGAAAACAAACAATATTTGGATGTCCTTTTTTACTTTATTAATTAAATTATTTTAAAATTCCAATTAGATTTCCATTTCTGTAACAAAATACATGACGAAATCAACTTAAAAGGAGGAAAGGTTTTTTTTGGCTGACAGTTTCAGAGGTTTCAGCCCATTGTTGCTTGGCTTTGTTGCTCTGGGCCTGTGGTGAGGCAGATGGAACCTAATGATAGAGCAAAGAGGTCACCCAATGGCAGCTAGGAAGCAGAGAGGGAGAGGCCAGGGGTTCCTAACCTCCCCTTCAATGGCACACCCACAATGACCTAACTTCCTTCCACTAGGCCCCACCTCCTAAAGGTTCCACCACCTCCCAATTATAGCATAGTTTGGGGACCAAGTGCTTAGCATATGGACTTTTGAGGGACATGTAAGATCCAAACCATAACAATTTCCAACCACTGAAGTTTGTTGTTGTTCTTTAAATTTTTGTATTTTTGTTATTAATTCCAGGTATACTACAGTTTGGTCAAGGAATATAGATTATACAATTTCTGCTTTCTAAAATTAGAGCTTTCTTTGTAACCTCATATATGATCATTTTTGAAAAAAATTCTTATTTATTAGTCAAAAGGCCATATTAAGCACCCTCTGTAATCCAGTTCTGTGCTTTGCATATCGTGGTTATTCAAAAAGCTATTAGTGAACATGAATACTAATATTAATTTATCTTGTATATTTATTCAAAGTCTCTATGTCATTTACTTTTACTATTACATTTGCCACCCAGTAGCCTCGTTTATATCTTGTTTTCTCCCCTAACTCCTTTCTAAAGAAAACATATTTAGGACAGATGTGTTAACATCTTCCATTTCATTTGAATTCTGACATTTTTTCTTTGACTTTCAACAATTTGTACTCCAGCATTTTCATGCTGTGTTACACAATACATAAATATTTATGTGTACTGTAATTTCACTATGGATTGCATTAGTCATTGCTATAATAAACCTCTTATGCTCCATTCAATGTTTGCCTTGATTTTCTTTTTACTGGAATTCATATTATGACCCCTGCTTTCTTTGTATTTGCACTCACCTAATAAAATTTTGTCCAGCCTCTATTTTAAACCTCTTTGGATTACTTTTAGATGAGTTCTTTAAAAGTAACATACATTATAATTAGATTGTATTTTTAAACACAGCTAGTGAATTTGTTTAATTTTTATTGTATTGTCTTAAGCTTCTTGAGTTTTATAAAACCCAACCATTTCCTAAATTCTACCCTTTTTGGTTAAACTGAGTGTACTTGATTCCTTTATATATTCTCCAGTTGTTTAGAAAATATACTTATTTGTATATTCTTTTCTTCTACACAAAACTTTTGATTATCTACTGAGTAACAGATTCTACAGCCATACCACCCTGGTGTCTGTAAGATCTTAAAAGCTAAGCAGGGTCAGGCCTGGTTAATCCATGGATGGGAGACCACCTGGGAATACCAGGCACTGCAGACTTGGCAGAAGGACTTGGAAGCCCATTCCTGAAACAGGCAGCCATCAAAAACCCTATGAATAGCAGAGAATCACTGACATACTGCCAGGCATGGGTAGTGTTTTGTCTGTTGTACCACTATGAGTTGGACCCAACTCAACAACACCTAATAATAACAACAGCAATACCGACTTCCAGGCACCATACTTGGTACTATGGAAATGTCATGAACAGATAAAATTTTTCTCTCAAGGTTTTTAACATCTAATAGAGAGATAGACAATAAACACATGAATAATTAAAAATGACAAAATATAGTTCATGATGCATGCTATGAAAAATAAAGCCAACAATTGGAAAGGAAAGTGTCCCAAGGGCTTACTTTGGGCCATGTACTAGGTTTCCATTGCTGTGACAAAACGCCTGAGAAAAAGCATTTAAATCCAGGAAAGACTCATTTTGTCTCCCGGTTTCAGAGTGTTCGGTCCATGGTCACTTGGCTCCACTGTTTCTGGCCTGAGGTGAGGTAGAACATCACTGCAGGGTGTACATGATAAGGCAGAGCTCCCCACTTCATGGCAACCAGGAAGCAGAGAACAGAGAGGGAGAGAGAGGAAGAAGAAAGGGCTGGGGACAAGACACACCTTTCAAAGATATACCCCCAACGACCTACATCCTCCAATTAGGCCCAACTTCGTATAGTCCATTCAGCTATGAATTAATCCATGGATTAATCCATTGATAATAACAGAGCCCTGAGGATCCAATCACCTCTAAATACTGCTGTGAGACCACACCTTCAACACAGGAGCCTTGTAGAGGATATTTTGTATCTAAGCCCCAATAGGTGATCAAAGACCTCCCTGAGATTGTTTGAACTGAGGTGAATGACAAAGAGAACCCAGACTGGTGAATGTCTAGGGAAGAATATTTCAGTCTAGGCAGAAAGAACAGCCAGAGGCAAAGCCCTAAGGTGGGTGTCCAAGAACTGGAAGACAGCTGCTGTAGCTGGTGCAAGGGGATTAGGGAGAATTGGGAAAGGCTTTGAACAGGGAAATGGCTCTTCTGATTCACATTTTAAAATGACCACAAAGAAGGTTGTGGGGAGAAAGGATGGCAGGGTGAAGAGGAGCAATGAAGGGAAGAAGGAGACAGGTGATAGGGTGGCCGTCAACCGGGCAAGGGTGATTGGTTAGGTAGAGAGTTAGCAATGGAGGAAAATGGATGGATTGGGCACACTCTGAAGATAGGATCCGCTGGGCAGCGCCCATATATCTCCTCCTGGGGCGCATTTGGATGCATTTTGTGACAGAGGATGCAAGACAGGAGGAAAGGGAATAAAGGGGCCTCTGCAGCCATCTACTTCCCAACCATCTTTTGAGACATGAATATCAATGTCAGCTTCCTCTGAAACAAATGGCATAGCAAATGGTGATCAGTACTTCCTTGAGGGGCTGGGGTTTGCTCCATTAGTAGAGTGCTGTTCTGCACTCTCTGAGGCCCTACGTTTGATTTCCAGCACTGCAAAAACAGGAAAAGAATCTGGCAGCCCACTCCCAAAACCATTCTCAAACAATCAGCCATGGAAAACCCTACGAATAGCAGAGAAGCACTGACATAGTGGCTGGCATGGCACAGTGTCAGGGAGAGTTTCATTCTGTTGTACACAGGGTGGCTATGAGTGGGACCTGACTTGACGGCACCTAACAACTACTCCCTTGATAGATAATAATCTTTGAAAATAGTAGGATCGTTGCTAGATATTACCTTCTTACAAAGGGCCTAATCTGTAGCCAGTAGTACTTCTTACAAGTGGCCTGCTCTGTAACCAGAACTCACTTTATGTATGAAGGCCACAGGGACCTCCAGGCTAAGAAAGTGGCTTCTCATTTCAGGCAGGATCCCTCCTGTGATAAATAGGAGAACTTGTTTTACAGCTTAGAAAGGCAAGCCTGAGTGAGGTGAGAGAAATTTGACACACCTGAAGAGAAGAGCAAAGAGAGGGGAGGAATATTTGGCCCCTTGATAAGCTAGGGACTTAAAAACCGCAGAAGTCCCTCCCCTCAACGTTGCCTGCAGGTCTCAGCAATGTCTACCATTCTCCGCAGTGTCCAGAAGTTCACAATGTCCATGGTTTGCAGTGTCCACAGCTCTCAGCAATATCTACAGTTCTCAGCAGCCTCCAGAGCAACCTGTAGAAGTCTGCAGTTACTCACAGTTGTTCACAGATATTCGGAGATGCCCTCAGCCTTCTTGCTGGACCTATTCACTTCCTGACCTCTACCTCAGAAGGGTAAATGCAGCTGTTCACCAATCTTCACTGCTGGACCTGCCTACTTTCTGATTCCTATCTCAGAAAGTGTAACTTTCTCTTTCCCTTTCTCTATTCATCTCTCCTCTCTTCATTTGGCCTGACTCTCTGGCCTGCTTGCTCTGGTATACAGGGACACTCTCTTCTTTTCTAACTCTAAATAAATTATTCTCTGAGTTCCCTTCTGGGTCTGTTTCTAAAATCTTATATAAACGTGACCAAGGACCGAGGTTTTCTGCCAGCTTCCAGGATCCCTCTTCCAGGGCTGCCACAATGCCAGACCCTGGGGCCTTCATTCGCCTGCCGACATTTTGGATTTACAATTTATCCAACATCAATAAATTTACTAAGCTTGGAGGGTGACCTAAAATAGCAAATACCTACTTACATTATCTGAAAAAAAAAAAAGTGTTTCTTTTGAGATTGTGAGAGATCAGAAGTTACAAGTGAGACAAAGTGGCATTTCAAAAAAAAAAAAAAAAAAACCAACTCTGTGTGTGTGTGTGTATCCCAGAACTTACCTGCATGTTTCAAAGGATGAATTTCTGGGAACAGTGTAGAAGTCCTGTGGAAGAAAGGGCATTAGAAATCACACACACACTGAGGTTTTTGCCTGAGTACTTGGGTGAATTGTGGGGTCACTTACCAAGATGGGAAAAATTTTAAGAGAATGGGAAATAAAGAGTTCTGGTTATCTTTGTTTTATTTGAAACTGCCTACCATGACTATTGTTGTTGTTAGGTGCCATGAAGTTGTGTTTGACTCATAGCAACCTCATAGGGTTTTTGACGGCTGATTCTTTTGGGAGTGGGCTGCCAGATCCTTATCCCATTTTTATGTGGTGGGGATCCAACCCAGGGCCTCAGAGAGTGTAGAGCAGCACTCTACCTACTAAGCTAAACCCCAGCCTACCTACCATGACTACCAATATAAAATTGTATTTCTACCCATGTACAAGTAAACCTTGATCTCTCTAAGAACTTCTTTATCAAGTCTAAGAAATTTTCTTTGGTGATATCTTTGATTATTGCTTCTGTTCTAATTGTCCCGATTCATTTATCTAGACATAGGTAACCGACTACAACATGCATAACAAATGTAACCCATAGCCTGTTTTAGTAAATAAAGTTGTATTTGAACCCAGTTATGCCCATTTATTTACATATTGTCTGTGGCTGTTTTCATGCTTCATAACAGATTTAAGTAACTGCAATGAGACCATCTGTACTAAACATATCTTATTGTTCTGATGCTTTGTATCTGGGAAGAGAACTAATTCCTAGAGAGAGCAAAGAAGTCTGTCTATTACCTTTTAAATGGAAACCACCCAGAGGTCCCTACCACTACTACCTAGTTTATTTGTATTTCTCCTAGTTTGTTTCACTCATACTTGGACCAATAACCACCTCCTTTATCATCCCCGGGCCAAGCAATTAGGGGCAAACTCTATGCCTCAAAACTAGGTGAAATTACTCAAACTTGGCCTGCTTACCCTGATTTTCCTATTCCTCCAGAATCCACAATACAGGCTATTGCTCACATTTCCCCCTCACTCTCTCTGCCTCCTAACCGCCCTGATACTTCCTTGTGTGGCTCCTTGTGGCGTGATGTGACATTCCTCTCTATAACAAGCTATCTTCTCAATGGCAATCATGTCATTCAATGACAATGATCTATTGGCTTCACTACATGTGAATAATAATAAAACATGTTTAAAAATTAATCTGGCTCACCAAGAGCCAGATATTACTATATGGCCCTTTGCAAAAAGTTTGCTGACCCATGTACTAGGCCACCTGTAATTCTTAGACTTTGTCACTCTGTCCACACTACTTGTCTTGTCTTTCTTGCCTATCATTTGCTCTATAGGCTGCTCTGTTTCTAACTCTAGAATGTAGTGGCATTTATTGAAGTCATTATTGCCCAGGATGCCATCAGTTCCATGCTTACTTACCTCTTCATTTTACTCCAAGTGATAGAGGGTTCCAGGCAGAAAGAAAAGCAATAATAAGGACCCCCTGCACCCATCTCACTCCCAGGCACCTTTTGACATGAATATCAATGTGAGCTTCCTCCAAGACAAGGGGGTCAGTACTTGATTCGGTGATCAGTACTTCCTTGGTAGATAATATTTTTTGCAAATAGGATTGCTGGTAGATAATACCCTTTTACCAATGGCCTAATCTATAACCAGTCGCACCTTTATAAGTGGCCTGGTCTGTGACCAGTCACTCACTTGACATATGGAAACAACCGGTGCCTCCATGTCTGGCCTACAAAAGAGAATTCACCTCTGAGCTAAGACCTTTCCTGTGATAAAGAGAAAAACTTGTTTTATAGTCCAAGAAGGCCAGCCTAAGCTGGAGGGTGTGAGAAATATAACAACCTGCAGACTAAATCAAAAGAGGGGAGGAATATCTGTCCCTTTCATGAGATATTGACTTTAAGCCCCCCAAAGGTCCCATCCCTGGCGGTGGTGGCCTGCAGCTGTCTGTAGCTGTCTGCAGTTCTACACAGACGTTCAGAGCCATCTGCTGCCTTGTGCTGGGCCTGTACATTTCCCGACCTCTCCCTGGGAAGTACAGGTGCAGCTGTTCCGAGGGTCTTCCTTGCTGGCCCTTTTCGCTTTCTGTTTCTATCTCAGGAAGCATAACTGTCTCCTTTATCTTTTCACCTGCCCATCCCCCATGCCTGTCTACATCCCCAGCCTGCCCACCTCAGCACTTACTGGCCTTTTCTTCTTTTCTGAGTCTAAGTAAACTTTCCTAGAAGTTCCTTTTGGGTTCATTTTTAAATTCTTTTATTAATGAGAACGGGGCTAGGATTTAGCTCAGTTGGTAGAGCGCCACTCTGCAGTCTCCGAGGTCCCTAGTTTGATTCCCAGCACTGCAAAAATGGGAGAAGGATGTGGGAATCCACTCCCAAGGCAATCCCAAAACAATCTGCTGTTGAAAACCCTATAAGGGTTGCTATGAGTCAGACATGACTCGACAGCACCTAACAACAACAACAATTAATGAGAGCAAGAACCCGAAGGACCCTGCTGCCCAGTAACACAAGCAATTTATTTCTTCCGTCTTATGACGTCCTGTTTTCTCCTGACTTTTTTCCACCATCGTGCTCTTTGGATCTGTTCCTACATCTTCAGCTCTTCTTCATTCTCCTTTGCTAGGTGTACCTGTGCCACCAGACGCCAGGGGGCTTTTTCTCTCCTCTTTCCTCCCTCTGCTTCATTCCCCTCTCTACAGTCTTCCTCTGTGGGTAATTCATTTCTCATCTTGACCTCAAACACTACCTGTACAAATGATAACAAATGTACAACTATAGCCCTGACCTCTCACCTGATCTCCAAACCTCTACACCTGACTCCCATCTTGCAACTTCAACATCTGGAGACATAACAGCTACATCAGTGTTATCATGCCTGGACTTTTTTCTCTCTCCAAGCTGTTCCTTTCAATTTTCCCTATCTTAATATTATCCTTAATTTCTTGCTTTTTCTTTAGTCCTTACTGCAAGCACATAAGCGCATCTGCCCGCTCTTCCCACAACATGTGCCCTGAATCTTTCTTCTTTTCCCCGTGTCCCCTGCAAGCAACCTAGGTCAAGCCACCACTACGTTCCCTGCAAACCCTGGCAGTGGCCTTCTGATTGTGATACAGCAACTACTCCTGTCCCCTGCTGGTCTTTCTGCCCTCAGCAGGCAGAAGGATGTATTTTAAAGGGAAATTGGACTATATCACTTTCCTGCTCAAATCTAGGGCTTCTCATTATTCTTAGATGAAACCCAAAGTCTATCTCATAGATCACAAAGTCCTCTGGTCCATGCCCTTTTTCTTTAACCCCATCTCCTGCTCCTCTCACCCTCATCCACTCTGCTCCTGGCCTCTTCCCTTGTTCCCTCAGCACCCTGAGCTCCTTATAGCTTCAGGGCCTTTGCACAGCTGTTTCCTCTGCCCAGAACAATCTCTCTATGGCTCTATGCATGTATGGACATCTTCCCTGGGGTGCATTTGTGAAGATCCTGTATGCTTGAAGGTTTTTTTTGTTGTTTGGTTTTTGCTTGTTTTTTTTTTTTTTTTTTTTTTTTTTTTTTTTTTTTTTTTGCAGTACTTGGGGGTTAAACCCAGGGCCACACATACTTTGCAAGTGCTCTACCACTGGGCTGCTCCTTTTAATTTTTTTTTTTTGTTTTTTAATCTTGAGACAGAATCTCACTAAGTCACACAGGCTACCTCTAGCCTTGAACTTGTGATCCTCCTGCCTCTGCCTCCTGAGTTGCTGAGGTTACAGGCTTGAGCCACTGCGCCCAGCAAGATATGTGTTTTTAAGGTCCTCTCAGTTCAGTGACAAATTGGCTAGTTATAAAGTCCTAGATTCAAAGTCACAGTCCTTTGATTATATTTTGAAAATGTTATTCTATTGTCTCCTTGAGCCTAATCCTGCTATTGAAAATCCTGAAGTCACTTTGACTCTTGCTGCATTAGGAGTGATCGGCTTTGGCAGTCTGGAAGGTTTTGAAATAAGAGCTTTGTGTTTCCTTTTCCAGTCCCACAGAAATGTGGCCTTAGTGCTTCCTTTGGGTTCTGCGGGGAGGCACACTTTCATTCCGCCTTAGAATCTCATCCTTTTGGGTTCTAGGGAAGTAAACTTTGTTATTTCTTGAAATATTTCCTGCTCTCTTTCCTCACCTATGACCGGAATGTGCATGTTATTTCTGCAGTCCATGTCTTTGAGCATCTCCACCTGCCATCTCTGTTCATCCTGGCTGCCTTCTTGGAGAGGCTTTGGGCCACAACTTTCCACTCATTGCTTCTTTGGTTATATTTATCTACATTTTATTCTATTTGTTTTATATATTTAGTTATATATAATATTTCACACGTGTATATATTATCATATATATTTAAAGTAATATATAGTGATATATTTAACTATGTATAACTATTATAACTATATAATTTATATTATGAGATATTTAATAAATATATTTAGGGGGATGTTGGGGATTAAACTGAGGATGTCTTGCATGCTAAATTCATGCTCCATTACTGCACTACACCCACTACCACCATGATTTTCTATGTTAAAATACTCTTTTCTTATTTAGTGTTTCCATTTTATTTCCTTTTCACATGATTTCTAATTTTTGCTTAATAAGACTAGCTTCTTCCCCTGTTTGCCTATCTTCCTATTTATTTATTTATTTATTTATTTATTTATTTATTTTTGCAGTACTGGAGGGCTGAAGCGTAGGCCTCACACATGCTAGGTAAGTGCTCTACCAGTGAGCTGCACCCTCAGCTTCTTTCTTATTTTTTATCTTGAGACAAGAGTCTCACTAAGTTGCACAGGCTCTTGCCTCTGGCCTCAAACTCCCTATCCTCTGGGCTCAGCCTCCTGAGTTGCTGGGATTATATGCGTGCATCATGGCTCCTGACATATTTTTATTATGTGTATTTAAAAATTTTGGTCTGGCCAGAGGCAGTCTGCATAACTTAGTGAGACCCTGTCTCAAAAAGTAAAAAAAATGGGCTGAGGGTATAGCTCACTGGTCCAGCACTTGCAGAGCATGCAAGCGCAAGGCCCTGGGTTCAACCCTCAGTACCACAAAAGAAAAAAAAAAGAAAAGAAAAGAAAAAAAAGAAATTGGTCTGGCTATTCAGTAATT
Source organism: Pedetes capensis (assembly GCA_007922755.1). Classification (NCBI taxonomy): domain Eukaryota; kingdom Metazoa; phylum Chordata; class Mammalia; order Rodentia; family Pedetidae; genus Pedetes; species Pedetes capensis. The sequence continues at coordinate 44,032 of VMDO01005525.1, read as the reverse complement.
CTGCTTCAGGTGATATATGTTGTTACATTTGCTTCTTTTTATTTTATTTTGTTTGTCACTTGTACTCCCCAGGCAGATACTGGTATAATGTTTGACCTGAGAGCATGTGACACTCTCAGGGCACTGATTATTCCGACTAGTATAAGTATTGAGGAAAGGTTAAGATTAGCTCTAGCCTACATCACTCATCATGGTTTAAGCTCATATATATTTGTTTTCTCTTGCTGTATAACAAATGAACACAATGGAGTGGCTCCAAACAGTTCCCATCGGTCAGGAGTCAGGGTAGAGCTTAGCTATGTCCTCTGCCCCAGGGTGCTGCAAGGTTGCCATCCAGGTGCTGGCTGGGGTTTTGGTCTCTCTGAGACCTCTGAATGCTCATCCAGGTTCTCTTCAAGGCTCCTGGGGTTGTTAGAATTCACGTCTTTGCAGCTGTGTGACCTAGGCTCTTGGCTCTGTAGAAACAAAGGAAGACCAAGCAAATGAGGGTAAGCAAAGGGCATTTATTCAGAGCTTGCTATACCAAGTGAGTAGCTTATGTTTTCACAGAAATTCCAATGCAGACAGAGGCATGGGAAAACTTTAGAGGGGCAGAGAGGGGAGCTTCATGTGTGCCCTGGTGGGAAGCAACTGGCCTGGAGAAGCTGAAGGTGGGCTTGGTAGAAAAGGGCAGCCTTTGATTGGCTAAGTGGCATTTTTTTTTTCCTGATTGGTATACAGTTGGAGGCGGGGCAAAATTAGGGAAGCCATCACTTATTAATCAAATCCTGGTGGCCTGGGACCAATTGTTACAGAGTTTGCTGTTTGGTCTTCTTGGGCCACTTGTTAGACAGGGTGGTCTGGCTTTCTGCAAGTCTGTTGTGTAAATAGCAGGATGCCCTCTTGGGATGGCTCTTACAGATAATGGCTTGGTTCCCTGGGCTGGTTGCTGCAGGTTGTGGGTTAGACTTTTATTTAGATGTGGTCTGGCCATTGCCCTTTCTTACGACCAGGCTTTCAGCTCCCAAAGGCTGCCTGTAGTCCCCTACCATGTTGCCCTCTCTGGAGGTGGTTCACCATGGGGCATTTTGCTTCTTTCAGTCAGCAGAACAATCTCCCTCACTCTAATTCATTCTAGAAAGATGGAGTTTTAGATGGATGTCATTACGTAATTCCAGAATGTCATCCCATCACTTTTGCCATGTTTGATTAGCTAGAGGCAAGACATAGGTCCTGCCTGAGCTGAGGAGAGAATTACACAGGGCATAAATTTGGGGCATGGACGTTGGACATGTTGCATACTACCCAGGATCCTGTCTATTCCAAGAGGGGAAAAGATGAGCCCCATGAAGAAAGCCGCAGGCCCTGGAGCACAACTGTGGGCCATTGCCAGTTACTGGCTTTCCATCAGACAATGCCCCTGCTGGGTATTTCACCTTTAAATTCGTAAAAGAAGGAACACAGAGAAGGAGCCATTTCCACTAGTCGCTATGCCTGCCAATAAATGGAAACACTAGATAAGAAAAGAATATTTTAATATAGAAAATTGTGTTGTGGGTGGGTGTAATGCAGTGGTAGAGCATGAATTTAGCATGCATGAAGCCCTGAGTTTAATACCCAACATCCTCCCAAATATATTTATTAAATATCTTATAAGAGCCACTGGACTCTGGGAGCCCCCTTCTGGTATTTCTCACTACAAAAGCCTGTTGTGCTCCCCAGATAATCAATCAATCTTTCTTTCTTTCTTTCTTTCTTTCTTTCTTCTTTTTTTTTTTTTTTTGTGGTATGTGGAGTTGAACCCAGGGTCTCATACCTGCATGCTTTGCAAGTGTTGGACCACTGAACTGCGCCCCAGCCCACTTTTTTTTTTTTTACTTTTTGAGACAGGGTCTCCCTAAGTTACACAGACTGCCTCTGGTCTCGAACTTGAGATCCTCCTGCCTCCGCCTCCCGAGCTACTAGGATTATAGCCATGTGCCACCACGCCTGGCTGATAGTCTTTCTTCAACACCTGTAGTTGGGTGTTTGGCTGATCTCTGGGGGGAAAGAGGCCAATAGCAACTCTTGCAGGGTACTCAGGCAGAGAGGCCAGAACAGAAATGGCAAGCCTCCTTGCAGACTGTTGTTAGCATCGTATTTGATCTCTGCCCAGTGAGCAGGAGGAGATGTCCTAACTCACTCTCTGGCCTTCTTATGCTCTAAGTGAAAAACACCAGCCTGCCACATACCAGGGTGTGTCTGCCTGGCCTTCCTCATTTCTTCTACTTCATCTTCATGTGTGCGGTCCTGTGGCTCCTGGTACAGAATGTCTCTTTATTACTGCTCTGTGATATTCTGGGACAGTGGTCTCAACTTTGTAGGTTACAATCACTCAAAGAGTCTTAAAAAATCCTGGTGCCAAGGTCACCCTCCAGACCTATTAAATTAGAATCTCTAAATGGGGACACTTGGCAGAAGGACCTGGCAGCCCACTCCCTAAACAATTAGCCATTGAAAACCCTGAAGAGCAGAGAAGCACTGACAATAGTGCCAGGCATGGCACAGTGTCAGTGAGTGTTCCGTTCTGTTGTACATAGGATCGCTTGGACTTGACTCAAAGGCACCCAACAACAACAACAACAACTAACCAGGACACAGGTCTAAGAAGTTTTATAGCTCACCAGGTGATTCTGACATTTAGCCATGTAACTATCTTAGAAGCCGCAGGCTTTAAATCTGTTCTCAGCCTTGGCTGAACACTGGACTCAACTTAGAAGTTTTATAGAAATGCAGATGCCCAGGCCCCACCTCCAGAGACTTGGATGTCATTGGTTTAGGTTTGGCCTGGGCATTAGGAAGTTTTAAAGCTCCCCAGGTGATGCTAGCCAAGGGTGGAGACCATCAGCTGGACATCCATGTAGCAAAGTTCTCATTTGGAGTGGGTCTCAGGCCTTTGTTCTCCTCAGAATGGAAGAGGCAGACATTCAGTTTTAAATTAATAAGAATAGTGGTGGCCAGAAAGCCAGACTCTGTCTTGATTTTGCTTTGAAAGTTGAAATCATCAAGAATACTAATTCAAGTTCAGCTTAGATTCCCCTCTTTTAGGAAAGCTTTCCTGAAATTACCTTTTGATATCACATTTTGCTTATGTTTTGCTTACTATACACGTCCTTTGTCTAGAGAATCAGTTCGAGTTTGTAGAGCAATCCCCAAACATCTCTTTAGTTTCAGCAGTGAGATCACTGTCAACTGGGGATGCCAAAAGCTTCTGCACCGAGACGCTGACACACTGGCTGGAGCCAGAGGGGAGAGGCCTACTAAGCAGGAAGAAGAGACTAAGCCTCCGCAGAGGGAACAGCAAAACTAAAGGGTTGGTGGCAGGATTTGCATGGTGTGTGGAATGACAGACAGTGCAACTCAAAGGGCATGGGAGAGGAGAGGATTTAGGGAGAGCAAACATTTTCAAGCCATTTTAGTGACAGAACTTTTTTTCTTCCCATTGTCTCTATCAGCTACATATTTAATTTTATAGGTACATTGTGCTCAGTAATCTTGATTCTATTTTCTAGACTTTGTTTACAGGTTGATTCTTAAGATTGAACACCAGTGAAGCCTATTATCTTCATTATGACTGGTGCTTGCTATAAAAACTTACAGTGGGCTAAGATTCGTTTTCCTCCTCTATGAATTGAATGACATTATTCTCACAATATTTTAAAAAGTGATTCTAGCATCGAGTTCAAATGAATTATCTTTTCTTGCTTCCTTCAATTTGTTTCAAGCTATATTTCAGCTTGCTTTGTATTTAAACCGTCCTTTTCTTAAAATGTACTTCACCCAAATTACTAATTGCCCACTCTTCCTTCCTTCCTTTCTTCCTTCTTTTCCTTCCTTCCTTCCTTCCTTCTTTCCTTCTTTCCTTTCTTCTTTCCTTCCTTCCTGCCTTCTTCCTTCTTGCCCTCCTGCTTTCCTTCTTTCCCTCCTCCTCCTCCTTTTTCATCTTTCCCTCCCATCTTCCTTTCCTTTTTTTAAAATTAGCACATATTCCTCCCTTTTTTAAAAGAAGCAATTGTTTATAGTGTCAATAGAGGACATCTACCATCACAGACCTCCAGAAATACCAGCCTTTCCATCATACTAACTACTTCAGGGTATCCACTTCCTCTTTGAAGCCATGCTTCCAAAGACTTCCGCATTTTTGCTCCAATCTCAGTTGGCTATTTTCTAGACATACTGGGGACCATCATTGTTGTTGTTGTTGTTAGGTGCTGTCGAGTCGAGCCCAACTCATAGCGACCCTATGTACAGCAGATCGAAACACTTGCCGATTCTGTGCCAGGCAAACCATCTTATTTATGTTTAAGCCCATTGTTGCAGTCACTGTGTCAATCCATCTGGTGGAGGGTTTTCCTCTTTTGCGTTGACCTGCCACTCTTCCAAACATGATGTCCTTCTCCAGGGATTGTTCTCTCCTGACTACATGTCCGAAATATGTAAGACGCAGTTTGGCCATTTTTGCTTCCAAGGAGCACTCTGGTTGTACCTCTTCTAGGACAGATCTGTTGGCTCTTTTGGCAGTCCATGGTATATTCAATAGACGTCTCCAGCACCACAGTTCAAAAGCATCAATTCTTTTTCCGTCTCTCTTGTTCAATGGGGGTCCATCATACCAAGCTTTTATCTTTTTTCCCTTGTGTACTTATTCCTGTGCATTTCTGGCTAGATCTGTTGTTTTCTAGAATCTTGCATCTTCCTCTTTACTTCCTCATTCATTTTACCTAAGGAAAGCTTCCAGGGAATATGTTCTGGTATAGTTCTATTGCATAGTAGGGTGACTATAGTTAGCAATAATGTATCATATATTTCAAAACAACTGGATAATAGGATTTTGAATGTTTCACCACAAAGAAATGGTAAGTGTTTGAGGTGATGGGTGTGATAATTACCTTGATTTGGTCATTACATGACATATTCATCATATTGCACCCCATAAATGTATAGTTATGTCAATTAAACATTTTAAAAACTGGATATTCCAGTACAAACTTGGATTGCAGAAAAGAAAGAGAAAGACAGACCAAGCTCCAGAAGACTCTCTTTCAGAGTTTGTGTATTTGTGAGAACATATTTCCTTTGCCCTCATGTGTATATGTGAGAACATATTTCCTTTGCCCTCATGCTTGGTGGATATTTTGGTTAACTGTGATACTTTGGTTCAAAGTACTTTTCCCTCTTAATTTGTAGTCATTCCTCCATGGTGGATTATATTTGGTGCTGTTGAAAAGAGGTCTTTCTCAGTATTTGGGAGGCTGAGGCAAGAGGGTTAGGGGTGCAAGGCCAGCCTAGGCTACATAGTAACACCTTGTCAGAAAAAAACAAAATTATAACCAGTGTTAATCTGAATCTCCTTATAACTGATCCGACTTTCTTTTCCTTTGGAAAGTTTTCTTTCTCCTCCAAGTTGTGATGGTCATGGGAATATGTCTGAGCTGGGTCCTTCTTTTATTGCTCTGTTTTCTCAATCAGTATCTTCACTAAAATTATTGTAAGCTCAAATTTCCTGGTAAGCTTTAGAGAAATCTTTTTATTGTTGGTGATTTGCTTCCTCTTGTAGCACCTTACTTTCATTTTTAGGGGATTTGGGGAGGGCAGAGAGGTAAATATATGTGATTATTCTGCTGTTATGAGCTGTGCTTTCCCAGAAAATTTCTTTGGACATTAAGGGAAAGGATAGCCCCAGAAAACCAGAGGACTCACAGATCCTTGCATTTACATGGTGGGAAACTACATGTAGTTCTCACAATGGTCGCTGTTAGCATAGAAAAGTGACATCATCATGACTTCCTTACACTCTGCTTTTAAGTAAACTGGACCACAACTTGTTTAGTTGAATGAAAAAGACTGAGAATATTCCATTATCTTCTAGACAATTTCTGTAAGACCAAGGTCATGGTTTGAATGCCAAATGTCCTTCAAAAGTCATGCGCTCTAAAGTTTGGTCCCCAGATGGTGGTGTTGCTTATGAAGGGCATGGAACTTTGGGAGGTGGGACTTAGCTTTGTGGAAATAGTCACTGGAGGCAGGCCTTTGGAGGCTTTTACCCTGGACCTGTGGCTCTGGGAAGGTCTCTTTCTCCTCCCCTGCTATGCTGTGAGGTCATCTGCCACAGGCCCTGCCACTGTTCCCTCCTACTTGCCACATTGCCATTATGGACTGATCCTCTAACTATGAGCCTCCAATAAACATTTTCCTCCATAAGTTGGTTTGGGTTGGTTTTTCTGCTGTTGCAACAACACGTTACTAATACAGCCAGGGTTCATTCAGTTTTAAGTGGAGGGCAGAAATAAGAAGGGCAGTTTACCACATAAATCGCAAGTGTCTGATACTTCCGGGATGTACCTGATGCTGGTGGATGCACATGTTTTACAATGATTATGTTCCAGTCCAGTTGTACTGGTATGTGAATTCCATCCTCAAATGAAAGATGATGTTACTAATCCAAGCATGAAACCATGAAAAATTACCTTATGGTGGTTTTGACAAGGCATTGTATACACTTAAGCCCCTCATTTAAGGCTGAAATGTCCCCCACCTTATACAGCCCCATCCCCACTAGACAGTGCTTTCATCATCTACAGGTCTGGACCCCATCCCACCTACCCCAGCCTCGCCTCTGGTAAGGTCATAGAGGGATCCGTTCCTACATTGTGTGTGCACATGTGTGCACATGTGTGCATGTGGGTGCTGGGCAGTGGCTTTGTTCTTTGGAATCTCCAGATTTTACTTGCAATGGATCGGCCATAGAAACACTTTCAGAGGTGGTGCAACCAGGAGTTCTCTTTGTCTTTGTGGCACCATGGCCCCACCATGGGAGGGGACACACAGGCTTAGGGAATGTTGTGAAATTTCCCCATGTTTACTAATAGTCATAAGCCTTTCTTGTAAAGTAAAGGTTAAATGAAAGAGACCTGGTGCATTGATAAACTTGGCCTTGTTTCAGAGGAGTTATCTGCATTTGTTTCCCAAGGCTGTTGTGATAAGTTAACACCAGTTTGGTGGTTTACGTTCTCATAGTTCTGAAGGTCAGAAGTTAACGTTGTTAACCTACTTGGAGTCTCAAAGTGAGAATCTGTCTCATCTTTTTCTACTGTCCACAGTCATTAGTTTGTGGCAGCATAGCTCCAATCTCTGCCTCCATGGTCACATGGCCTTCTCTCTAAGTGTCTGTGTCTGTAGACGATTTTCTCCCTTCTTATAAGGACCCTGGTCATTGGGTTAGAGAGCCCCAAACTCCCTATGACCTCATCTTAGTTCGTATCTGTGAGGATCCAGATAAAGTCGCTCAGAAGAATTATCAGTTGTCCTAGATTAAGTTACAGGTTAGAGAATGGAGGGAGGAAAGACGTAAGAGAAGTTCATTTTAATTTGCAGTTTAAAGCTAAATCAGAAAAGGAAAAACTGCCCCAAATTCTTTTCTCCTACATTGAAGATTGCCCATCAAAGCCATATCACATTCTGCTTTTAGAACCAACCAACCAAAAGGCAACAAAAATCTCTTTTTGGACTAACCTCCTATCCCAGGACTTCTTCTGCTTTACATTGTCCTTTCAATTATCTGTAACCAATGTTGTTTCATGGTAAACTATTTATGTTTCTTCTCCTCTAAATTTTATTATCAAACATCTTGACTCCTTAAGTCCAGTGGACATTTTTCCAACAGTTATCTGACCACAAGCCTGCAGCCATACTCCTGTGGCTTCCAATCCCATCTGATCTCGGAAGCTAAGCAGGGTAGGACCTGGTTAGTACTTGGATGGGAGACTGCCTGGGAACACCAGGTGCTGTAGGCTTGGGAGAAGGACCCAGCAACCCACTCCCAAAAGACAATCAGCCATTGAAAACCCTATGAATAGCAGAGAATCACTGACGATACTGTTTCGCCTGTTGTACTTAGGGTCGCTGTAAATCGGACACTGACTCAACGGCACCTAACAACAACAGCAGCTATCTGATCACATAGGGAATTATCCCAGGATTGGTCTTTTTCCTTTGACTAACATCTGTTCGGCTCAGTAAACCCCTGTTTTAGAGAACTGTTAGTCTCAAAAGATCAATTTACTTTTACATTCACATATTTGTGAAGACTTGGTGACATCTTTCAAGAGCTTTTTCAGTGCCTCCAGTTTTATTGAAGTTTCTTACAATCAGGACTGGAGCTTTAAAAATTATTATTATTTTAACGTTCTAACAGGGACATTCACACAATACGTTTCTCATGGAAGAAGAGATATTTGGTAGCCTTTGAAAGTAAACTGAGATTCCTTTTGACATTTCTTTGTATTGAGGATCCCCATATTGACACCTGCCTCATTTATAGATGTAAAGTAGGAAAAGTAAAAGTTTTATATTAATACATTTTTTAAATCCTTCAGTATCCTCATGAATGCCTGTCACTGGAAACAGACACTGCCTAGACCAGGCAGGCCGTGGAAACATGAAGCCAGTGAAAGCTGAGCAGTTTTATCTTTAATTGGACTTGTCTCCAACTGTGACTACCTTGGAATTCTGAGGATGCCGAGAATGTGTGAAGGCTTGTGAGATTCTGAATTCTCTATGCTAGATGTATAAATTAATAAAATGCATTTTGTGAAGAAATAAAAGCAAACTTTCCTGATTTCTACCTTACACTTCCATAACTGCATTGAAAAAAATGGAGCCGGGGGAGGGACATTTAAGAGCTATTTAGAAACAACCCCGTTAGGGCTGAGCATGGAGTTCAGGAGTTCTAACTTATGTTAATGGTATTAGGAGGGTAGAAACTTAATCTGATGACTATGTCTTGGGGTCGTTGTTTTGGGAGATGGTTGTTGTTGTTGTTAGGTCCCATCCAGTCAGTATCTGACTCATAGCTACCCTACATATGATAGGCAAAACACTATTGTCTGTGCTTCTCTGTTATTCATAGGGTTTTCAATGACTGATTGTTTTTTGGGGAGTGGGTGCCTGGTCCTTCTTCTAAATCTACAGCACCTGGTTTCCAGACAGTCTCCTATCCAAGTACTAACCAGGCCCCACCCTCCTTAGCTTCTGAGATCTGACAAGATTGGGAACCACAGTGATATGGCTACAGGTAAAGGTGTAACCCAGGCTGGCCTCAAACTCAAGATCCTCCTGCCTCATCCTCTTCAGCAAGTTGATTACTGGTGTGCTGTTGAGTCGGATAGGACTCAATGGCACCTAACAACAACATGCTCTAGATTAAAATTAACCGTATGTGGGATGCTTGAACTACCATCTGTTAGTGTGGCTTATAGAGATCATTCAAGGTATCTGGCTTCCTTTCCTAGTTACCAGGTCGACTAGAAACTTGTGAAGCACAACATTGGCTGAAAACCAGTCATCAAGGCTTGCTTCCTGTGGATTCCTTTAGCCCCAGCAGTCCTTGCTTCTTGTAGAGTTTCCTACCACCCAGAAGACGGGTTACTTTGGAGAATTAATTAATTAATTAATTAATTGTTTTTTGGGTACTTGGGGATTGAACTCTGGGCCTTGCACATACTTTGCAAGTGCTCTACCACTGGGATGCACCTCCAGCCCATTTTTTTATTTTTCATTTTGAGACAGGGGTCTTGCTAAGTAACGCAGGCTGCCTCTGGTCTGGAACCTGCGATCCTCCTGCCTCTGCCTCCCAAGTCTCTGGGATTACAAGCATGAGGCACTGTACTCAGCTTGAGAGTTTATTTTTTTCAGAGTATAGAACTCCTATGCATGATGTTAGAAAGGATAAACGTATTCATAGCTATTGCCAGACAGTAATCATATACGCCATATGTCCTTTAAATGAATGCATTTAGTCCCTAGAACTCTAAAAATTCTTCCTGAGAACAAAGGAATGATGTGATTGTACGAAGATTTTTTCTTGTAGATGATGTCCAAAATTACATACATGAGAACAGCAGACCTCGACCTTTTTGGCACCACGGGTCAGTTTTGTGGGAGACAGTTTTTCCACAGATGGAGGGGGTGATGGGTATATACAGATGAAGCTCTGCTCACTCACCTGCCACTCACCTCATGCTGTGCAGCCCAGCCCCTTATAGACCCTGGGCAGGCACTGGTCTGTAGTCTGAGGTTGGGAACCCCTGCCTTAGAAAACCTAAGAGCAATAAAGATGAATTCCAGATACAGATGAACTGGAACATCTAGAATAACTTGTGAGCTATCTTATATCAAACTCATAAAAGTCTTGCTGTCTTTACAACATTCTTAACTGCTGGAAGGAAATCACTTTCTCTCTTCTAGTGATTAAATTAATAGAATGTCTGAGCTTGCAGAAACCTCAGCACTGTGTCATTCAATACACTCATGTAGGGGAATGAGAGGCCAGGTCAGAGACAGCCCTGAGTGGAGAGCTTGCTGGCTTCTCGAATTATGGCTTTCATGAGGAGGACTACATTATGACCATCACATCATTATCTAGAGTTTAAAAGTTGGTGTAGAAATGTTTCTTGTTTTTATTCCATGTGTCACAGAACCTAGGTAAGCTACAAGCCCAGCTGTCCTGTTTTGGGGTCACTTAATAGTACAAGCCCACATCACAGCTCACTTGATAAGAAGAATTCTTGAAAAACCAACCTCTGGCCACCTCCAGGCCAGCAAAAGGGAGAAATCAAGTGACATTGTCTGGGATATATTAAAAGGTGACACATGGGAACAATTGGGACAGTGACTGGAGTGCAGCAAGTGAGACACAAGAGGAACTCGGCAGCATTTGGGACTTCATTGCTTTCTGGATCACAGCTTCACATCCGGGAACTCTCGGAAGAACAGTGATGCATGGCTGAGGCCGGGGAAAGCTTACCACTCATCAGAAAAGGCTGGCTTGGCCTAGAATTCAAGTGTATAAATTGTGAAACTTTCTAATGTAGCCAGTCAGCCCATGTTAAAACACAAAGGCAAGAGAATTCCTTTCCAGGGGATCTAATCAAATGGAGTTAAAAATTTGTAATTGTATTACATTTCCTTTGAGAGTAATGCAAATAATTCTGTTTGTTCATTGCTTTCAATTATTTGATTTGCCTCATTTACAACAGATGAGTGAATTTCTTGGCATGGATCTCAGAATTTGGTTTCTTCAAATTTCTTGGTTGCCCTTCTAAGAAGTTCACTGTTTGCTGTTGTTAGGTGCTGTAGAGTCTGGTTGAATTCATAGTGACCCCATGTACAACAGAACAAAACACCACCTGACACTGTGCCGTGCCCGGCATTGTGTCAGTGCTTCTCTGCTAGTCACCGGGTTTTCAATGGCTGATTGTTTCAAGAGTGGGTTGCCAGGTCCTTCTCCCGTTTTTGTGGTGCTGGCGATCAAACCTGGGGCCTCATAAAATACAGCACTTAGATTCTGCCTAGAAATGTAAAGAGGGTTTTGGAAACAGAAAGGAATATTTTGCATTCACTTGTATAATGACACAAGTGTGTCTCACAGGTAACAATGCTACCCTGGGAACACATTTCCTCCCTGGAGATGCTGTAAAGAGGTCACTGAGTTGACAGGACCAGAGCCATCTTAGCATCGCCATCTTAGGTAACCGCCCTCCTGAGAAACTACACACTGGAAAATTTTAACTGTCTGATTTTAACCGCCTGACTGCCTGATTAATTGTTAATTCTTAACCATTAATTCATTGCCTGTTAACCACCTGTTCTGCTTCTTGTACCACCCTGCTTGCACAATCTATAGACCTACCTGAGTGATTGTCTGTTATAGAACTGCTTATTTTTTATTTTTGTTTTCATGCCAACTGCTTATAAAAATCATACCAGGAACTTAGAGATTGTCAGCTTGCCAAAATTTTCCTTTATAAACCCCCAGCAACTGTTCTGTGGGGCCACAGGTTTTAGAGAGACTTTAGTTCTCTGTGGCCATCAGCTTAATGAAGACTCTCTTTTAATGGCTTTTGGCTCCTTGTGCTGTGTTTTTTATGTCAGGTTACAACAGTGCTACTTGTGGCAGAGAGTTTCTTAGGGGATGGAGGTGTTCAGTGATGTAGTGATGCAGCACATCTCCTTGTCCATGGGCTGGCCACTCTGTGCTGGCATGGACCAAGCACACAGTGTTCTACTTCTCGAGTGGAAGTCCTCACTCTTCCTCCTTGTTTACCCTACCCTGGATTAAACTTGCCAATATTTAAATCCACTTCCTGACTCCAAGCAAAATTTTCAGTGGACTGTATAAAAATGCGGCTTTTACCATATCATTTTGGAGCACAGTGTGTCCTCCGAGTTCTTGTGGATTAACCAAGAGCCTACACCTGAGGTATAACCCTTGCTTGCATCTGTCTCTCCTCTGGAAGTCTTAATCACTTGCCACTTGGGAGCTAACCACTGGCCACAGTCTGAGGCCCCGGCAGAAGTGTGGTTGGATGTGTTCTGCTCTTGTTTTGAGGAAAAAGCATGACTAGGTTCCTGTGATTATCTGAAACACTTGGTGGCCACTCTAGGATAAGCCTTTAATTTCTATTCTGAGACATAACACCTTTGTTGGATCAATTTACATCCAGATAACACAGTTCAGTTAGGAGGTTAGCTATCCATGGTTGAAATGTGTAAATATACATTCATGTGCAGAAAAATTCTCCTACTTTCTCTTATTGCTTATAACTAATCCCTTTTTATGCTGAATGGAATTGGTGGTCTCCTGCTGCTGTGCCTACATATCAAATCTACATCCAGAATCTTGGCTTTCTTGTGTCTTCATCTTAAGCCATTTTTTTGATCTGGTTGAGTTTTAACTTAAAAGTTGTTTTGGGCTGGAAACAAGGACATTGCAGGATGATAGAAAATGTAGATAATGAAGAAATGAATATAGTTTCTTTTCTACTTTTTGCTATTCACAGATCTCAGTGGAAATAGAAAGAAAAAAGAATTTTGAAAGAATGAAATGATACAATGTATGTGTGTGTGTATGTGCACATGCATGTGTGAGTGTGTCTTCCATAAGCTGTGACAAATGTTAGTACTGGCACTGTTGTTGTTGTTGTTAGGTGCTGTCGAGTCCGAGTCATAGTGACCCCCATAGGGTTTTTCAATGGCTATTTCAGGATTGCCTCCAGAGTGGGTTGCCACGTCCTTCTCTCATTTTGCAGTGTTGGGAATCGAACTCAGGACCTCAGAGACTGCAGAGCAGCACTCTACCAACTGAGCTAAAGCCCAGCCCATCTACTGGAACTAGTGGAGGATAAATGTGACTTTATGGCAAAGTTGAGGTGGTCCAGTTATTTTCAGAATGGGTCCCAGGTCCGGCAGCAATTAGGATCTGGGAACTGGTGAGAAATGCAAATTCTTGGGCCAATCCGTAGACCTAATGAGTCAGAAACACAGAGATGGAGCCTGGAAATCTGTATTTTAATGAGTCTCCAGGCAATTCTGAGGAATGCAAGAGGTTGCAAACATCAATTTACACAATAAGATGGATAATTTAGTTCGATTTTTTTTCATAGATGAAGTTGAATAGAATGTTTAAGAAACAGGAGGGAATATTTTCACCTGTTATGACAATAGTTTTATGTGGTGGGATTGGTATATATCAAAAACCTATAATCAGTAGACAAAATACTTTCTCCTAAGAAAAAATCATGAGACATTTTAGTTCCAGTCCATTGGTGGTTAGAGTAATGATGACTAAAGAGTAGAAGTTTAGTATCTTGCATTTGAAAAATGAATCACCCTTCATCAATCATAGGAAGGGGATGAAATGTCAGACTTATCTCAAAAAGAAAGATATGGAAACAAGTGGAGTCTTTTTATCTAAAAGAACTAAAAGATATTAGTTTTATGCTGAAAGCACTTTCATACACAAGTGAACATCTTTTTAGCAATGACCAATAGGCCTGGCTCAGAAGTAATCATAAAACAATTGCAGAGATTCTGAAATTCCTCATCACATTTCATTCTAAGATTTGTATGCAGTTTTCTGGAATTAGTTACTGGATTGATTATCCTAGCAAAGCAGAAAACATAACATTATCAAATTCAGCTTTTGATGAGTAGAATAATTTAGAAGTTATATGAAAAAGTAATTTACTGTATGTATGGATGCATTGATTTATAGAAATGAATTAAGTAGAAAAAAAAACCTTTCATGGCACATATGCCAAAACTTAAATTTCCCTTTTCTTCTACTTCATTGCTAAAACATAGGCGAAAAATAAAATTAACTATGAGTACTCACTATGTTTAAAATTCCTAGAATATAACAAGAATGTTAGCTATATTGAGGTTTAGTAAAACTTCTTAATGAGACTACTGGATGCACTTTGTTAAGGAAATAAATGCCCTGAGTGCAACAGTAAACCACCTGAGAAACGCTGGTGGAGTTTTATTACTATGCCTTGTTCTGAAACCAAGCAAAAAGTTCAATGTGAAATCAGTCCCGCGGCATGGCATAACTTATACGCACTGCTAACCTCCCCTGTCCATGGCTTCAGATCCTGATCTTTTCAGCATCTCAGCAGCACCTACCTCTCTGGATCATGATACAATGAATATGTAACTTTTTAAATCATCAGAGAAAAGTTTTCTGAATCCATCTCATTTCTGATATTGTATGATAATAGACAGTTGGCTATTTGAAAAAAAATTTGAGGATCTATTGTACTGTTTTCATACAGTTTTGGAACAGATAGATGTGCATGTGTGTGTGTCTTGTGTGTACAGAAGTGATTCAGAAATTATCAAAATAAATGGGACTTAATTAGAATGAAACTTACACACAATCCAAGATGGAAATGTCCCATTTATTTCAAAATGTGTCAGAACCATCGGTGAAGTGTCCTATGAATAATTATCTCATTTTCAAAAGGTGAAAATAAATCTTGGGAAAATGCTCTCACCATGACCAATTTCTCACTTCTACTTTTTCTAACAATATGAGCATTTGCGTGAACAACTAGACAAAGTTTTAAGGTGATATTTGGTTATAGTTATTGCAGTGGGATGTTATTCCTCTTATACCACAATTTGAAAACCGTCTGGACTTTATAATACTGTCACGCTCTATCATTCCCTCTTTAAAAATTTAGGCTTTTCTTTGAAGTCTGAGTGCTCAAAATCAGTTCAGATTCACTATGTGGGATAACTATGTTGTTGGTAGGTGCCACTGAGTTGGGTCTGGCTCATAGTGACCCTCATAGGGTTTTCAATGGCTAATTGTTTTGGGATTGCTTTGGGCGTGGATTGCCATGTCCTTCTCCTGATTTGGGGTATACAACGTCTCAAGTCCCTAGTATGCAAATTTATGACTGTAAACTATGTGTCTGCAGCAAAAGATTTAGGAAAATATCGTCAATACCATCACTGCCCTCATCCTCCATCCTGTCTTTTTGGAGTTAAATACAAAACATATATCTATAAAAGTGCACTATCCCTAAAAATGTAGGGCTACCACTTTCCTTTGGAAAGGGGCAGAAGCTATCTTTCCACTGTGCCTGAAATTATCTCCTTGAGCAGCCTCTTGGTCTATGGTGCTGGCAGTAGCCACAGGTAAGCCTAGTTGGCTTGGGAACAGAGACTCTTGGAAAGGAGGGCCTTCTCCACGTATCTCCTAGTGGGGTCAACTAGGATGTGTTTAGGAGGATGTGTAAATGCAGTATGCAAAGCCATGTGGATGTTCCACTTAAGCCTGAGACCACTACCTCCTCATTTAACTCAAACCAGCCATCTTAGAAAACGGCTGAGGGTCCCTTTAGTGACAATGTCAAGTTTGGGATATTGAAAACAGTTCTTTCCCCAAACCCATTCCAACTCTTCTCAAGTTCCATTACAGCATAAACGGTGAACATGGTAACATTGGCAATTCCGCATCACTGGACAGCTGGCTCCTTGGAAGCCACAGTCTCAACTGACAATTCAAGACATAACTGTGCATGGCTGAAATCCAGACAGAAATATGCTAAATTCTTATTTTGGAAAGGAAACCCTGGACAGGCAATCTTTATGGATAGAAACAGAGAAACTAGCTCATCCCAGGATTATGCTTTGAGAAGCTGAGAATTGAACTGTAGCATCTAAAGAGTTCACAAAAATGTTTTTTCTTTTAAATTAAGCTTCTGATCAAATGTCTTTGCTTAAGACTAAATAAAACTAATTAAAAGTAATTTAATAAAATATTTAATATAGAAGTACCTATACTTGGTACTATACCAAGTACCATACTTGGTAAGCATGAATCAGTATAATGAAAATACTGTAACCCATGTTAGAGTTAGGGTATATTTGTAAAATACATAAATATGGTAGAAAACATTCTCAAATGTATATACTCAAAATAAAGCTAAGTACCTACTCTTTTCTCACTTCCCTGGGAATATATGTTTTTGAGCAGTTAAAGCTGGTACTGCAAATTTTTCTTTGGATTCCTATAAATAAATTGTGTTGCAAATCAGATGGAAACATGGTTTGTTTACTGATTTTAGATCTGGGAAATCATTTATTGAGAGGATCAGAACATGGCTTATGTGGCAATGTATCACTCTCTCTGTTAAGGAATTTGGCTTTGAGAGAGGTCTTAAATTTAATGATTACCAAGGTATAAAATCAGGATGGAGAAGGTGACCATTGCCAAGCATCAACATCAGGATTGTGATATTCATCTCAGGTCCATCCAAAAGAGGGGATTTCTAACATAATGTCACATGCATTCTATCTCAAGTCAAGTTCCAGAATTCTGTGACAAGGCCAGAGGCCCAAAGTTCTGTAAAGATTTAGAGAGGAGTGGGGTGTGGTGGCACATACCTGTAAGCCTAGTACTTGGGAGGCTGAGGGAAGAGATTGTGATTTTGAGGCCAGCCTGGGCTGCACAGTGAGACCACGCCTCAAAAAACCAAGGGCTGGGGTTGCATCTTCCCAAGCATGTGCAAGGGCCTAGGTTCCATTCCCAGCATGGGGGCTGGAGGGAAGAAAGACTTAGGACCCATGACTTGCCACTTCACTCTTGCCATTTGCCAGACATATGCCAGCCTTCCAGAGGACTCAATCCAGAAATGGGAGAAGCACAAATACCTAGCCAAACAGCAACTGTGATCATTTTACCTCCAGTTCCTTCTCCTCACAACATTCCAGGGAAAAAAAAAAGTAATACGCTTTGCCCAAGGAAGGATACGGAACAGAGAAGTTTATTTTACACTATCCGTCCAAGAAAACAATTGCCATAAACCAGTGCAAAAATGTGCAACAGAATCAATAAGTGTGTCTTAGCTCTGAGAGCTCAAATTGGTGATTTCCTCTCCTGGTCCTCGGTTGGGCAGGTGCGCCCTGGCAAACGCTGCCCTCCGCTTGTACCCCAGACAGAAGCATTCAACCAATTTGTAGCAGGTTATTTTTATAATTCATACCAGAATGTGTACAAGGGACTGAGAAAACCATACCGAATGAATGATAGGTGATCAGTGCTTAAAGTAAATACAAGGGACGGCACGGGCGGGCAAGAATCCACAGTTTCAATAAATACAAGTGTAACAAGCATGGATGTGTTTCAATTCGGTGGGATGATGGTAATCTGCAATAATAATTCAGCATCATACAAAATCTATCTAGCAGGGCTGTTGAGCGGTGATTGGCAAAACGTTCACAATAACGTATGCCCTTGAGTGAATCTGCAGTTCACACATTCTGTGGTTTCCAAGGCATTGCTTCTCTGCTTTCTCCTTCCCTGGCCATCCCTCCAGGAGGACAACGGTGGAGCTGGCCAGCTTGGTGGTGGCATCTCGTGAGGAAGGACGTTTGCCCAAGAGCCAGCCATCAGGGTCCAGTGTACTCAATACCAAGTGGCAAATTGGGACTTAATTGACGACATCTGTGCAAAATGTGCTTCTCTCTCTATGTTCCAAGAAACCAGTGTCTGTAATTCCTGCCCGGAAAGCAGTGGTGGCCTCTGGGTCACTCCCTGTTACCCCAAATGCCAAGCAACAAGAGCACACCTCAAGGACTCACGCTCTGGGAAGGCTTCTGTCGCTGACCGCCCGGCGCCTTGCAGATGGACGGTTTAACCAGGGCCCTTTGGTCAAAGGCCTCAGGCAGGCTAGAACTATTGCTTGAAAAACTAGAAAGAACCTAGTGAGAAAGAGATGGTCATAGTGAATGTGTAGGAAGCGGGTTTCTTCCTTTGATAACTTGCGCGCCCCTAGGTAATTGCCCACAGGACTTTTGCGAGGTGTCCTTGGGCAGAAAATGTCATGCACCTGTTCCCTGTGGCCTCGCCCAGTGGTTCCTGGACTGAGCACTAAATCCACGCATAGACCAATGTGTGTGGGTTTCAAACCCAGGTGACAGGGCAGGTACAGCCTGTGGAGCATCTACTAGGCTGCCACCCAGCGGAAGGAGATGCAAGGGAAGTCCCCAATCTCTGGAAGAAAAGTAATAAAAGGTGGAGCCCCCAAGAGAAAACAGACCCCTAGCCCAGCCACCTAGGGATCACCTCCAAAAAAAAAAAAAAAAAAAACACAATCCCAAATGCCCCCTGTCATTAGGGGACCCTCTCCTCCCTATATCTTCAAAAGTCTCAGGTCATAAATTAGGGTATCATCCATCAAATAACTTAAAAAAGGAGGAGGGATTGTAGTAAATTGTGCCTGGCTTGGGCCAGTTAGCAGCCAGTTTGTTCTAGAATCTTAGTCAATGTTCATAAATGGAGCTTGAAACTTCACGTGGATGTTGGACGTCTTCACACGGTGGAGGCAGGAAAGGGTGGGTAGACAGGTAAGAACCGGGCTGGAGGTTGGACGAAGGAGGAGGGGGAGCAAGGGCGGTGTCAGGGAGAGCCTGGGCCACCAAGACAGGAGCGGAGGCCTGTGAACAGCACAGGAGAGACGGACGCTGTGGCCCTAGGGACCCACATGACTCAAGGTGCCGCCGGGTCTCGTATTGCACAGAAGAGAAGGACCTGGGCCTCTGCAGGTGGCCCGGCGGATCAGTGGTCCCCGCACATGGGCAAGTTCACAAAGGTGAACACGTTGAACTCTGTCATGATGGAGAAGCACAGGAACACGCCATACAGGAAGAGGCACCCACACCCCAGCTTCTTGTCCAACTGCCACTTGTTCAGGTGAACTCCGAACACCTGTAACGCAAAGAATGGGTCAGAGGGCTCAGGGGAGGCAACCCTCGGGAGGGCAGTGGACCCGGAGGGGTGCTGAGTCTGTCAACCTGCAAAATCTATCTCTCAGATGGTAGAAGATAAGAACATTGCAACCAAGAGAAGCTAATCGTGGTGGTGCCTGCCTTGTAATTCCCGCAACTCAGGAGGTGGAGGCAGGAGGATTGCAAGTTCGAGGCCAGACGCAGCCTGCACAATTTAGCAAAACCCTGTCCTCAAGATAAAATATAAAATAAAAAAAATGAGCTGGGTGTGCAGTCCAGTGGTAGAGCACTTGCAAAGTATGGGTTCAATCCCCAGGTATTGGAAAAACAAACAAACAAACAAACAAAAAAACAAAAACCAAGAAGAGAAGAAGCCTGCAGGTGAGGGGAAAGTACTTTAACAAATAAAAATGACAAGGCCAACAAATCCGGAGCGGCCCAGGCTCAGCCCCTGGGCTCCAGCCCTACGGCACCTGCCTGGGCCCTCCCCATCCTGTCCTAACAGGCCCCTGCTCGCCTAAGGATGCTGTCCACCCTCTCCCAGGTGATAGTCTTAGCCAGCAGTTCCTGTAATATGCACAGATCTCTTCCCTTGCTGTACCTGCAGGTGAGAAGATGCCCTGGGCCCTCACTGCTGCCTTCAAACCATTTTTCACCATGCAACCCTCGTCAACCATACAACCTTGGCCACCCCATTCCTCAGAGTCCTATGGCTTGGCTCACTGTCAGGTTCTGTGCTGCATACTTGTGGCCTTTTCTTTTTTCTTTTTTTTTTCTTTTTCCACTTTCTTTCCTCTTTCTTTCTTTCTTTCTTTCTTTCCTTTCTTTCTTTCTCTTTCTTTCTTTTCTGTCCTTCCCTCCTTCCTTCCTTCCTTCCTCCCTACCTCTTTCTTTCTCTTTTCCCTCCCTCCTTCCTTCCTTCCTTCCTTCCTCCCTTCCCTTTCCTTTTCCTTCCTTCCCTCCCTCCCTCCTTCCCTCCTTCTTCTTTTCTTTCTTTCTTTTGATTCCAACACCCAAAGAGAACATCTTCTAAACAAGGCTCTAAATTCCTGGCTTCCACCCCACACAGCCACCACCACCCCTGAGATCCCTGCTGTGCCCACTAGCCACATGTGACTACCCACATTTCTATGTAAATGAAATCAAATAAATAACATGATTTCTTAGCTGCCCTAGCTATAGTTCAGGTGCTCAGTTCCACAGGGAGCCTGCGGCTACTGCCCTGTGTGGGTTCAGGCCATTTCATTTGGGAAAGTTCTACCGGATGAGGCTGTGGGCTTGCCCTTGCTTTTATCTATAGCAGATCCATCTGTGTTATCTCAGTACCAAGCATCCCACTCTGCCTACAATTTCCTTTCTTTCCAGCTTATTTCCATCTGTACCCTGACTCCCACAACTCTGCTAGCCCCCATGATCTTCTGTTCCATGAACCCTCATGGTTGCCCTGGGTCTCACCCATCCTATCTCTCCCTGCCTTCCTAACCCTCTTTCCATTCCACTAGCAATCGCTAGAATTGCTCCTGGGCATCCTCTGGGTTCCTAGTGTCTCTCATGCAGTGTCCTGGCTTGGCTAAGACACAGCCCTTCAGTTCAAGCCATGCTGCTATATGACCACCGAGGCCAGAGGACAAAGCCCAGTCACATTGAATGATTTCACTTTAAATTTGAGGCCACTGAATCTAAAGGGTTGTGACTGCTTTGTCCTTCCCTAGTATAGTGTTTCGCCTGTTGTACAGAGGGTCGCTATGAGTCGGATACCGACTCAACGGCACCTAACAACAACAACAACAACAGTCCCTTTCCCCAGATGGCTATTTCAGACCTCTTCTCACTCCTCAAACCTATGACACCCCTGTCTCACCCTCACTCAGGCCCATTTCACAGAGCTCCACTCTTCTTACCCATGCCTCCTCTCCTGTGGGTGAGGACCCTCTCTTCATGGCACCAGACCCCATCTCTCATACTGCCTAGGGATGGGGTCCCAGCAACTTCCCTCTCTTTTATCCACATCCTCTCCTCCACCCCTGGATTATTCCAATGGGCATAAAGGATGCTACTCTATCTCTCATCTTAAGAGACAACTCTTCTTAAAAATGTCCACTTCTCTCCACAAATAGCTGGTGTCTCTAATTGCTCTCTTTCTACTCTGCCTTAGCTTATTCCATTCAACCTTCTGCCCCATGACTCCCCCAACCACCCTCACCAAGAGCACTGATAGCACCGTTTCTAACATTAATGGCCATCACTCAGGGCTCAGTTGACCTGACAGGGACAGTTGCCCTCTGCCCCTGGCTTCCAGGATGGCACACTCTGCCAGTTCTCTTCCTACCCTTTATCTGTTTCTCCTTCCTCAACCCCTCCCTTCCTTCTTTCATTTCTTTCCTTCTTTTTAGAGAAGGTCTCACTAGGTAGCCCATGCTGACTTTGAGCTCATGATCCTCCTGCCTCTGCCTCCCAAGTATTAGGATGATAGGCCACCACATCCAGCCCCTTCTCTGTTTCTTTAGATGATTCCTCCTTGTCCTTCTGATCTTCAAATGTCAGGGCACACCATGACTGAGATCTTCAGCCTCTCTCTTCTCTGCCTGCGCTCACTCTCCTGGGAACCTCATCAAACAACAGGGCTTCTATTTCCATCTCTATCCTGATGTCCCCAGCTTGGACACTTCCCCTGAACTCAGACTCCTACCTCCAACAGCCTTCTGGACCTCTCCTCTTGGAGGTCAAACAGGCATTGTAAACTTAAGATGTTTGAAATTGCTCTTTCTTCTCAAACCTACTTCTCTTTCAACAACCCCCTTTCGAAAGTCCAACAGGTAGCTGGCCAACCACTGTGCAGCCTATAGACAAGCATGGGACCTACAGGCGTGTGCTCTGATGTCACCAGCTTGCTCCATCATCTTCTTGGGGTCAAGAAAGCTGAGTCATTTAACTCCTCTGGGCGTCTCTCATTTGTCTGACCATGGGGCCGATAGTAACGACCACCTTCGGAGGGAGCTCTGAACGGGAAAATATGTGGAAAGCATTAAGCCAATGTGTGGCCATTAAAAATATCACAACTCCAAGTCACACCAGATCTGAGGGAACTCCTCAAGGCAGAAAGAATGAATTAAGTAAACTTTCACTTTTGTGTAAGGCAATATTTGCTTTGGTAAAATCTTGGCATTAGACTTACATCCTAAATTGTTTTTCTTGCTTCCTGCCTGCCCTTCTGAATTCCCAAATTCCTTGGCACATGCATGGTAAAAACATACCAGGAGAAATCCAATGACTTTTTCCTTGGAACATTAAGGAAAAAAGAAAAGCATTTCATTTCAATGCTTATTAATGTGAAACTTTACCAGTATACTTTCATGTGAATGGATACTTCATGTGGGTCACACGCTGGGGTGAATTTATTCCTACCAAATGTCAGAAAAGTAGTCAGAAAAGAGGATATTAAATTACACAAGTGGATGTACTGGCCAAGGTAGTGAGTGGAGTGGTGTGAGAACCCATTATCAATAAAACATATTCTCAGTCTCTGGTCAAATCCACGGATTTATGGAGATATTTTATAATGTGGAACAATCAATTGGTAGGAATTGATTTTTTGTTGGCTAATCTTGTACAAAAAGTAGGAACTCCATTTTGATTTGTATTTATTGTTTTTGGAGCCTCATGCAGCCTAGGCAAGTGCTCTACCATTGAGCTACCCGCTCTCCCCCACACCCCTGGCCTCCTCTTTGTTTTTGGTAAAACATTTGGGGCTTGAGAAGAAGAGAAGAGGGCTGGCTCCATTACGAAAGGAAGAAGGAATTCCAGTAGGTTGCCAGGATCCTCTTTTAGAAGCAACAGCCAGGAGATGGGACATCTGGAGATCTACTGTCTCCACTCACCAGGGGCCCATCTGGTCTCCAAAGAACTAGAGGGAGGGCAGAACATGGAAGCTCAAGAATGGAAAGACGGGTGCAGCCCTACCGTGACGAAGACAGAGGCCAGGAGCAGGCCCACGGAGTAGATCAGCCCCCTGCTATTCAGCCGAATCTGTGAGGAAGGAAGAAACAGAGTTAGTCTGAGTGCAGGGCAGGGAATCCAGGCTCTCCTCCAAGACGGAAAAGCAACCACGCTTTCACCTGGGACGTGTGCTTTCCTAGGCACGAGTCTGTCCTTGCCAGTCCACACGGGCTCACCCTTACCTTCAGCTCTGTGCTCCGGTTGGCCCACCCCACAGCCACTCGGACTCTCCACTGTGTGTTGTCCACAACACTGCTCTGTTGGTCTGACCTCCAGGGCGTTAGTTTTCTCAAACTCACACTACATTTACTGCAAATTTCATCACATTGATGATGGGAAAATATGAATAAAAGCTTTTATCTTTTTTTTTTTTTTGCATAAAAATGTGTTTTTTCCCTAACTTGATCAGAAGAGGTGAATGAGACACTGTAGTGAGAAAGCACAGAAGAATGAACTAAAATTCCATTTCCAATACCAGGAAATGATTCGGTGGGGGGTTGTACTTGACAGTACTATAATGGAGTTTATAGGAAAACATGGGCAAGAGAGAAAAAAAGTTTTTTTGGAAGTCTTCTAGAACAATGTTGTCCAGTAGAGCCTTCTGGGGGCAATGTATTCCCAGCCCTGCTTCTTCTCTGAGGCCTGGGGATGAATCTTTATCACCAATAAAAATTAAGGAAAGTGACGTCTTGCCCTTAAGAAACCCAGGGCCAGTGAGAGTAAAAGGTGAAGCACGAACATTCCCTGTGATAAGCAGCTTCAGAAGGAATCAGCAAACATGAAGCTTTTCACCTTTACTCTTCTTACAATCACATAAAGTCTCAAAGAGTTGTATTCCTGAGATTCTAAGTCTGGCTCTAGAGAGGAAAGAAAACTAATCTTTTGTGGGGTTCCTGAGTGTTTTCTGCTTTCTCCCTTGTTTTCTCTGCAGCTCTCCTTTGGTAGGAGATTGTTGCGTGCAGCTAGGGGTGTGTGTTTGTTTGTTCATTGTTCACTAGAGTCCTGGGCTCTTACAGTCTGTATTTATTCCCCAGTGTCTGGTCCCCTACACTTCCATGCAGATGTGATAGTCAATCAGGGTTCTTTTAGTTTCCCTTTGGCCTAACTCAAATACCTCCACTGTAGATTGCAGGTGTTTTGGGACAGGGAAGGGTGAACTAAAATCCTTAGGCCAAATCTGGCCTATCACTTGTTTTTGTAAATAAAGTTTTATTAGAATTCAGCTCATTCATCTACATATGTCTATGATCTTTTTCATTCTATTATGTTGGAGCTGTTTTGACAGAGACTGTTCAGTTCACAAAGCTTATAATGCTGGATCTTCATCCTTTTACAGAAAAAGTCTGCCAAACCCTGGTTTAGGACATGGGCTCCAGATTCATCTTCTTGGGTTTAAATCTCTGCTCGGTCGCTCACTTGCTGTATAATCATGGACAAGTCATTTAGCTTTCTTAAGTCTAGGCTTTCTGATGTGTTCAGTGAGGATAAGACTGCTCCTACTTGTGGATGTTTGTGAGGATCAGCTGACTTAATCCACTTTGAAGCTCCTAATAGGGCCAGGAAGGTAATATACAATCAGTAAGTGTGGGTTGTTATTCCCTCCTACTCAGCAAGCTGCCCACTTTCCTCATACTCTTGGCTTCCTTTTTCTATAAACTCATACCCTGTAGCTCCTAGATCAATATCTTACTAGATTACAGATACCCCGAGGACAGGACCTTGTCTCACTTTCCCCTCCACAGACCCTGTACTTACTATGTAACTGATGAACGAATAATGAAAGGCCATGAAGTACCACTTCAAATGTGGTTTAGACCATGGCACTTTTCAGTGGGGCAGTTGGGACTGGTTGGGGAGAGGCTGGAAGCAAAGAGACCCTGGGTGCTAACTTCCTGGATAATGTTCCAGAAACAAAATGACCTCTGCCCAACATTCTCTGTCTCCCTTCTCTTCTTTATTTTTTATGAGCATGTATAGATTTTTCTAAAACCCAACATGTGATTATGAAAGTTTTCAAGCATTTAGAAAAGTTTAAAGAATTCTACCATGCTATTTGAAAGTAGACTTCAAAGTAAGCTGCACTCTGGTATACTTCTTCCTGAAACATTCCTGCCTGCATCTTATTAGAGTTCAACCATAGTTCATGTTTCTTTTAGTTTTACAAGCACTTTTCATACAGTGAAATTAATAAACCAGAATTGCAGTCTTCAATGAGTTTGGAGAAATCCATACATTGGGGTAACCAAAACTCTGCCATGACACCCCCAAAAGTTCTCTTGTTGCACTCCCTGTCAGTATCACCCAGGGGCAGTCCAGGGCTCTGTGTTTCTCCATGACAGGTCAGGTTAGCGCATCCTAGAATTTCATATGAATGGGTTCCTATCATGTGCATGCTTTTATGTGAGCATTTCTCTTATTCAGCATTATTTTTAAAGTGTCCTTCATGATTTCCATTACATCAGTAGCTCATTTATTTTTATACAGTAATAGTATAAATATACCAGAGCTTTTTTCATTACTCTCCTATTGATGGACATCTGAGTGGCTTCCAGTTTTGCTATTAGCATCCATTTAATTCATAATTCAAAAACAAAATGAAAAAGAGGCCCAGGTAAGATCTTCCTCACCAGTAGGATGTTACTGTTGTTAGGCGCTGTCAAGTCAGGTCCAACTCATAGAGAGTCTCATAGGGTTTTCAATGGCTGATTGTTTTGGGATTGCTTCGGGAGTGGATTGCCATGTCCTTCTCCTGTTTGTGCGGTGCTGAGGATCAAACCTTGGTCCTCAGAGAGTGTAAAGCAGTGCTCTACCAACCGAACTAAGCGCTAACCTACCAGTAGGAGAGCTATTAATAAAGATAATGAAGGTAGCCAGAGACTCTGCTGAGGACCTCCATCACCATCTCAGGTCCTCACACTCCTCTCTGTAGCCAGGCACCTGGCATCTTCTAAAATGTAGCAGTTCTCCTTTCTAGCCTTAGTTCACTCCTGCCCCTTCATAGGACCTTCAGTCCAGCCAGGGGGCGTATTCACCCTTTCCCCCCTGTACTTTATCCTCATCCTGCCCCACATCCATCTGTCTCTTCTAAGTTCACTATCACCCACCTGGTCCCCATTTCCTCCTGCCTGTGCCTGGGGCATGGTCCTACCTCCCTGGCTGTCCAAAGGCCTGGAGGACAGACACTTGGGTCTTGAAGGTTTCTTCATTCCAACACTGTGGTTCCCTACTCCACACACTGTATGTGTAAATGAGCATCTGCAGGGGATGATGAACATGGGTGCATACATGCTGGGAAGCAGTGAGGCTGGTGGTAAGGGGTAAGAGTGGGGACTTCAACGGAGAAACAGATTTGGGTGAGGGTTGGTTTACAAGCCAAGAGGGTACTATTTTTATTTTTATTTTTAATTTGAAGAACAACTTGCACAGAGTAAAACACACAGATCTTAAGTGTACTTGCTACTGGATGAGTTTTGACAAGGGCATGTATTCATGTAACTCACACCTCAACAAAATATAAAACATTTCCATCATCTAGGTGACTGTGCTTGAAGGTGGCAACATTGTTTCTTGGGGCCTCCTAAACCAGATGATAGCACCAAGCCCTTCACATTTCTAGATTACCTTTAAAAAAATAAAACCTTTGAGTTCCAATTTTATACATTATTGAGCTAAATCATTTCCCTGTCCCCTGCCTCAAAGACGTGAGGCACAGGAAGTGCAAATGCAGAATATTCTCATGGCAAGGCTGATCTGACAGCATGTGAGGAGCATCACAGATTGCTTTGTCCTGACATTTAATGTTGTTTTTATTTCTTGCTTTCAGAAATATGCATTTTCAGTTTCCAATTCCCTCTTGGCAGATGCTGCAGAGGAAACAGAAGGCTGGCTGCTTCCAAAGTCAACAGGAATGTAGCGCACTGAGCATGCGTAGGTTTTGGTACAGATGCACAGACAGAGACCCATTCATACTGCGCTTCACACACTCATGCTGCTCCCAGAGCAGTTCTGTGAATCCCACTGCATCTGTGGATCCAACACTCCCAGCTTAAGAGGTTTGGACAGCTCCACCCATCCAATGAATTCTTCTGGAACAATCAGAAGCCCCTGAATTTTTGCTAATTTATTGATAATTTGGAACAGACATTGTAGGTTGTTTTGCATTTTCTTATTTGGGTAGTTTGAACTTTTGTTTGGGTGCAGTTGCCAAGTGGATGTTACTAGCCTTGGCTTTACTTTGGCTAATATCAGTGGGTTGGACTCTTTCTCTGTAACTGTTTTGAGAAAGTGAATGAGCCCACAACAAAGAAGCAAGTGAATGATAACCGGTGTCCCCATGTTCTTGTCTTCCCGAAGTACTCTCACAAACACAATATGCATTTAACTCTAGAGAGCACTTCATGAGATAAGTAGGGGGAGTTTTGTCCTCCCCATTTGAAGATGAAACAATGAGGCTCAGAGGTTGAGGCACTTGGTCAAGGTTATGACACTAGTGAAGGGTCATGTCTGTACTTTGACTTAAGACTCTGAATTGTAGACTCTTCTGTGCACCTTGCCAGGCCCAAGGGAAACAACAGGATCTTCTCCTTTACCTGAGAGTCTTCAGATGTCACATCTGGGCTTTTTCTGCCTGTCATTTTTCTAAGAGTCCTGAATGAATCGTAAGAACCACAGAAGCTTATGGTAGCAAATGGCACTGGTATCCCATCTGTCTTGGTCAATTTTCCATTGCTATAACAAAGTACTGGAGAGCAGAGAATTTATAAAGAATAGAAGTTTATATGGCTCACAGTTTTGGAGGCTGGGTAGTCCAAGAGCAAGGCACAAACACCTGCTTAGTATCATAACATGGTGGTGGCAGTGCATGGCAAGACAGAGCAAGTGTGCTAACTTTGGTCTCTCTTCTTCTTAAAATGTCACTAATGCTACCTGACTTGTCTCTTACCTTCTTCTCTTGCCTTCTTCAATGGACTTCCAAGGAGCATCAAATATGACCTCAAAACTTAAAGGGAATCCTCAGCAGCATTTATAATAAAACTCAGCCTTTTCACAATGACCAATGCAGCTCAGAATGACCAGGTCCTTGTCTCCCCCAGATCACCTCCTCATTGACAAATGTTTAAGGGCTGATGCTAAATCTGTCACCAGGTCTTGGTCCTCCTTTTTCTGCAGCATCTTGCTTAGCTGTTCCAGCTTTACTGCTATTACTGATGTAGAGTGAATTGCTGGCCCCTCTCCCTCTCCCTGGGTATAGGGTTCTATGTCTCTATACTTTCCATAGCCTCTTGGTGGGCAGAAGTATTTCCCTGCCTCCTGGCTTTGGACTTGGCTAGATGATATGATTTTGCCAATGGAAGATTTGTGGACCTGATACAAACGCAGATTTGAAATATATTTGCAAAGTTGGCCATGGTCTCTTGGGCTTCTGCCTTTCATCATGAGAACTATGTGTCTCTGGAAGCCACTGGCTCAATGAGACTGAGAGACCCTTGGGGTAGACCTATGTGAAGCTTGGAGCCGGTCCTGCCCCTGACCTCTATCACATCACCATGTTTTCATAAGCCTTCTGCTCTGCCACGTTTGCACCTTCATATGTGTTCACGCATGTACTGTCTCCTGCATGCATTGTACACTCCCCTCTAAGAGGTAGGGCCTAATTCATCTTATTCATTTCTGTATGGCCAAGTTCCTAGTACATAATGAGTGCACATTCACTTGTCAACCTGAAGATGCATGAGTGAGAAATACATGCTAATGAATTTGTGCTATTGAGTTTTAGGGCCTTTTGTTACACAGCATTATGATAGCAACAGCTAACTGATACAACTACCCAAATTCAAGTCACCCTATCCCCCTCATGAAAATGCCTCCTAGCTGGTCTTGCTGTCATCAGTCTTGTCTGGATCTAACCCTTTCTCCATTAATTTCTCAGAATCTTCTTTCTGAAAGGCAATGTGATTACACCTCTTCATCTCAAACACTCTTCATTCTTCCCATTTCCGTGTCTTACAATCCCCTCTACCACAGGCCTTCCCTCTGTTTCTAGTTTCATTGCTGCTGCCCACCCCTCTCCTGTCCCTCTCCTCACCTCTCACACCCTACCCCGAGCTATAGGCGCTTCCCTTGGGGTGGGCCATCAGCATATCAAGGCTTCTCATACCTTGGTCTTCTGCAACCTGTTTCTTCTGCTTGGAAAAAGTCCTCTCAGTCCTTTCTACCTGATTTCCCTGACCATCTCAGCTTCTCATAATGAGTGGCACTTTCTCATTAGTGTTCTAGGTCTCTGGCCCCTGGCACACACTGCCACACTTCCTGCACAAGTAGCCCTCAAGAGAGCATATATCACACTTTGTTTGGACTTGCTGTGTCCTTGGCTCCTTCCACATGCGATTCTTCTATGAGCACAGGACTTTCCATCCTGTTTACCACAGCATCTCAGCACTCAGAAGCATTCAGTTAACACTTGAGCCAAGGAAGAAGGTCCCAGGCAGAAGATGTGGGATGTGAACATTTCTGCTTACCTCTTCTATTACCTCTGTGGATTTTGGAGTCCAGTGCACTCTTGCTTAGAAAGAGAAAGACACAAGTTCTTCCTCTCTCCACTGCTTGTCATATTTGTCTTACATTTCTAAGCTGTCACTAAGAAATAGGAGCCTTGCCCTGGTTTCCTGGAGCCTGCCTGGTAACTTTCTTAGTTCTGGTAAATCTCATGGTACAGACATTCATCACCATAATGGGACAAGAAGTGCTCATTTTCAAAACTTTGACTTTTAGAACCATTTCTTATTTGGGGCACTTAGGTAACTAGCTGGCTGCTGAGCAAGCCACAGTGTGTAAGAAATGTCAAAATCTGTAAAACTGCATGTGTTCCTCACTGCCAAACGCCTGAACCTGGTGTCAGGTACAAAACAGCTGTTTGAATGGTAATTATCCCTTAAATATGACTTGGAAATCCCATCTGGGTGAGATGGAAAAATTGCTTCAGGATTGAGCAAGTCCCTTGTGAGGTTGGGAGAGGCCAATAAACCCATGCAGGCTGCTTTGATCTGGTGTCAGAGATGCAGAAAGACATCTTGGGGCTACCACATGTGTTGGGGATTTTAAAAATGCACTCCATAACTAGGGTCCCTCATACCAGCCTGAGGGACAGACCTCTAGGTGACCCCAGGGCCACATTCCACTCACTCACTCCTACCCCTCCTATCGAGTGAGCAAAGATGGCCCCTGACCAGCCTGACCCAGCCTCAACTACCTCAACTTTGATTGGCTACTTTTAGCCCCCTGATTGGCTCCTAAGGTACCCTACCTGATTGGACCCTTACCCACCTTACTTACCAATCCCCAGTGTACCCCCAAAACACCCCATTTAAATAGCTGCCCCTACCTGGCAGGTGTGACAGTTTACCTGCCGTACCTGTCAGGAATGTGCCCTGATTGGCTATCCCCAATACATACCCCCCCCCCCAGGAGCCTATATAAGCAGGCCCCCAGAGCCTACTTGAATCCCCTTCATTGTTCTCCGTCTTTCAACTGCTGTCTGGACTCCATCACCTTGATCCAGCGCTCCCCAATCCTGGGGAATATCTCCTAGCAAGCCGACGTGTCAAGACCAGGGGCCCCGAAGCGCCAAAGGCTACAAGCAAGTCAAGAAGAGCCTCCCAATTCCTCCCATCCTTGGGAAGGAGGGAGGCAGAGAAGTTGAGCTGTGAGTGTCAAGACCACCGGACCTCCAGCCCAGCAGAACATCAACTGCTTGTAGCCGTGCCTTTAAGGCTGAGCTGTACCAACAGTGAGCCTGCAGAGAGCTAGCACTTGACAGGGGCTGCTTGCTGGTTGCCCCTCACTTGGGGAGCAACCCAATAAACTTTCCCTCTCCTGTTTCCCACAGAAGGTCTCCCGAGGTCCTTCTTTGGTGCCTCCGGCCATCACACCAACCCAGTCCAGGGGGTCCCCAATACCCACTTGGTGTCAGGGCAAGGCTCTGACCTCTGCTGGGCCTGAGCTGAACCCTGACATGCATGCTGATGGAAGGAGGCCATGGAATATCCTTTTGGAAATGAAGCCTCTCTCTCAGGGGCAGCTGCTGGTGGAGATGAGGGCAGCCCAAATGCTTGTCGCAAATAAGCCCTAAGTTTGCTTTTCCCTGATCCCAAGTCATTTTTCCAAAGGACTTCTGCAGCTCAGCATGAGGCAAGGCAGGGACGCTCCCCACCACTGCTGGGCTTGGGGAACTGGCCACTCACTGGCATGTGATGAACACCAGGGAGAGACCAGGGACTGAACAAAGGGGCCATCTGCATGAAAGGACCCAGAATGAATGGTTCCTCCAACTGTCAGCCAGAAACCCACTGCAGAAAAATTACTCACAAAATGCAGGGGCAGGGGAGAACAAGGAGGTGGGCAAGAGGAGGAGGATGGGGAGGAGGAGGAGGGGAGTAGTATCACTCATCACAGCCCAGGGCAGTGAGGATTGCAGCCCTGATGATGTCTGTGGAACTTACAGAGTGTGAATCTAGGGGTCAGGAATTCTCTCCCCTTACAATTCCTTCTATCTTTATATGAAGTTGATGAGGCCACCCTAGCTTTAATTAATGAATTATAAGTAATTAACTAGTTTTATAGTACCAGGGAGTTGCTCTACCACTGAGCTGCACCCACTCCCAGCCTAGTTTTCACTTTTCCTTTTGAGACACAGTCTAAGTGACACAGGCTGCCTCTGGCTTTGGACTTGTGATCCTCTTGCCTCTGCCTCCCCAGTCGATGGGATTACAGCTGTGTGCCATTGTGCCTGGGCACCTGACCTTTCATAAGCAGACCTTGTCCTGTCTTTCAGCAAAGATTCGGACTTAGGGGTATATCCAGTCTAAACTTCTACCCCATGACTACCCTCATGCCTCTGTGCCCACTGCTGCACAGAGGCGGCTGCTGTGGTACCATAAGCTTTTGGCAATGGTCTCCATGCATTTCCTTTGGTCTTCAGTGCATTGGAGAGAGAGAAAAAAAATCTCCATTTCCTCTCTGCCTGTCAGGCTGTGGGATGGAAACTCTCGGCCTTGCTTTCTTGATCTGCAGAACAAGGTCAGAATGGCATTGGATATAGCTTGAACTGTGGGTCTCTGCCTCGCTGAGGTGGCTGGTGCCAGCCCTGTCTTCCTCACCTTGTCCTCTACCATGTGGCCTTCCTTCTGTTCTTGGACACAGCCTGCTACAGTACCTTTGCACTTGTGATCCGTTCCTTCTTCCTAGAACATTCTCCCTCTCTTTGTACATCAAACTCTTCCCAACGCTGGCTCTCTGTCATTCATGACTCAGCACAGAACTCACCTCCTAGCCCAACAATTTCAGAGTGACATGTGCCCTCTAGTGCCAACCACATCATCACATCTCACTGTCTTCATAAGGCTCCTGCTCTTCCAGCTGAGCACCCTCATGCATGTACTCACTCCTGTACTGTCTCTGCACCCAGTGGATGCTCTCCTTTAAGGGGAAAGGTCAAGTCCATCTCCTTCATTTCTGTACTGCCCAATAAGCACTAGATGAAGAAATAGTCCTTTCCTTATTTAGCTGCTGTCAGGAAAAATGAAAGTCTGCCCTTCTCTAGTGACTTAAGTGTTTTTGATGCAAACAATTTATTCTGAAATATATCCTAAACTTGATGCTCATTCTAGAGGATGAGAGATGGAACAACTTTTTCTTTCTTTCTTTCTTTCTTTCTTTCTTTCTTTCTTTCTTTCTTTTGTGGTGCTGGGGTTTGAACTGAGGGTTTCGTGCTTGCATGCTGCGTAAGTACTGGACCACTGAGTGGCACTCTCAGCCCATTTTATTTTATTTTATTTTATTTTATTTTACTTTTTGAGACAGGGTCTCACTAAATTATGCAGACTGCCTCTGGTCTCAAACTTGTGATCCTTTTGTCTCCGCCTCCGGAGTCTCTGGGATTATAGGCGTGCCCTGCTTGAACAACTTTTTCTTGATGACTCTAGTTCACCACCATGAATACCCATTATTTAATGGTATTTCAGTCATTATTTAATGGCTGAAATATGGCAATGCTCTCAGGGCTACTGCATACAAAAGGATTGCCTGCTGATACAACCAAGGAAATAAAATTTGTTCTCCATGTAAACAAGGGGCTGGGGTTTTTAGCTCATTTGGTAGAGAGCTGCTCTGCACTCTCTAAGGACCTGGGTTCAATCCCCACCACTGCAAAAATGGGAGAAGGATGTGGGATCCACTCCTGAAGCAATCCTTATACAATCATCCATTGAAAAACTATGAGGGTCGCTATGAGTCGGACATTACTGGATGGCATCTAACAACAACAACATGTAAACACGGAAAAATTTCTGCTAAGTGAAAGATAGCAATTGTGCAGTATGGATGACAAACAGGAAGCAGATAAGGCCCTAAACTCAGACTCTAGCAGCAGAGACAGAATATGGTAAACAACTGTTCAACAGGAAAGAAACCACATGGGCCCCCAGGGAAGTGGAGAAGACTGTGTGCAGCACAGACACGCTGACGTCAGGTGTTCTGTTCATGGGGGTTGTTCTCTCACTGAAAGTCCTCTCAAGGATAATCTCAGTGTAAACAATGCAACTTCATGAGTATGTGGGAAAAATAGGGGAACAACGCCCAAATATGCATATGAGTTTTACTACATATTAGACAAAAAGTTCCATAAACCTCATTAAGTTGGTAACAGTGTAACCAAAAGTGATGTAATAATTGAAAGAATGGAGAAAGCACTCTGTACCCCACCAATATTTACCAATAAAGGTGTGTGGGGGAGAAAATCCTCTTAAGCAGACAATAAACTTCTTGTTCTTGTTAGGTGCCGTCGAGTTGGTATCCGACTCATAGTGACCCTCATAGGGTTTTCCATGGCTGTCTGTTTCGGGATTGCCTTGGGAATGGATTGCCAGGTACTTCTCCCATTTTTGCGGTGCTGGGAATTGAACTCGGGACCTCAGAGACTGCAGAGCAGTGCTCTACCAACTGAGCTAAATCCCAGCCAACAATAAACTATTTGAGGAAAATAAGTAAAAAGCAGCCTATTCAACCATGTGCCCAGGATTTGAGGCTCATTTTATGACTGCCACTCCCCTGATTAGGCTCACTGGCCACCTCATCCCTATTTCTTGCTCATTCACATTGCAGTCCTGACTCAGGACATTTTTTTTTTTTTTTTTTCAGTACTGGGGGTTGAACCCAGGGACTTGGGTTTATATGCTCTGCAAGTGCTGGACCACTGAGCTGCACACCCAGCTCATTTTTTTACTTTTTGAGGCAGGGTCTTGCTAAATTACGCAGACTGCCTCTGGCCTTGAACTTGTGATCCTCCTGCCTGTGCCTCCAGAGTCTCTGGGATTATAGGCATGTGCCACCATGCCTGGTCTGACTCAGGACTTCTAATAGTGAAGGGTGCGACTGTTTTATGAGCCTTTTAAGGCTCCAGACCATACAACTCTAACAACAGTATAACCACAGCTTCCAAACGGTTGTTAAGTGGTAGATATTACTGAAAAATAAGCTAATTAGAACTTCCTTTGAACTTTTAAAGTTCAAAGTGAAATCTCCTTTGCAAAGAATAGGACTGTAATAAAGACCACTACAGGAAAAGTTTCTATCTTAAACAGAAATGGAACCCAAGGACATATAGAAAAATACTACATAGTAAAAGATAGAGAAGACTTGGATGGGAAACTTAGATGGGAAGGGGGGAGGGGGGGAACATACGGGAGGGTAAGGGGTAACCTATATGAATAATGTTTATCAAAATGCATATATGAAAATTGTCACAGTGAAAAGCATGTCAAAATGAATCACATTATGATGTACATTAAAAATTTCTTAAAAAAAAAAAAAAAAAAGGCTGGAGGCAGCAGCCCACTGGTCCAGCACTTGTAAAGCACGCAAGTGCAAGGCCCTGGGTTCAACCTCCAGTGCTGGAAAAAAAAAGAAAGAAAAAAAAAGAAAAGAAAAGAAAAGAAAGAAAGAAATGAAAAGAAAACAAATTCTAAATATCAAAAAAAAAAAAAAAAAAAAAAGAATAGGACTGTAACACCTGGCTAACTGCATGCAGAAGAACGGAGTTGGTGCCCTGCTTCCCACCATGTGCAAAATGAAATCGTAATTTCCCTGGGGTTCATTAAGCATTGATAGATTATATTACTGAATTTCTGTTTTCAGAAGAGAGATCTATTTTAGATATTTGTATCTCTGGAGGAAAATAAAGATCTTTCTTGCACTGATTCTAAAAACAGCAGCATTTGGATGAAAATGCAATATGACATACATTTCTCTAGAATCGTCCCAACCAAAATCTCCCCCAAGGGGACTCTCATGTGTGTTATGGCTGTGGATCATAGAACAGCCCTGTCCTCCTACATTTTCCCTCCACTTCAAGGATAAAGATGATCTTCAATTACAGGACTGGTCATGGTTCTCATACAATTACAGCAGAATGACCAGAGTGACCTGATTATGTCATCCTCATATGGAAAACATGAATTTGGGCCAAATATCTAATAGGGCCTGAATTTTTGTCTTCATGATGTCACCCTGTCCCTAGACATTGGGATCTGGAGAGGATATATTTTCATAGCTGTGGGGATTACCAATATGAGAATAATGTTTAATTTTATGTCCTCTAAATGGAATTGGGGGAATGTCAGAAAGAGAGGGAAGGAGGGCAGATCACTAGGAGTTATTTATGATGGGCAGTATGCCCCATCGAGCTGGAATTTCAGGCCTGATATCCATGTTTGGACAGGAAGAATTCAAAGTTGGTAAGAGGAACTGGTTTACTTCTGCGATGAGTTCTAGTTTTGTTTTTGAAATTTTATGACTTTATTTTCCAGTAAAATAAAAACTAAACCTGAGGGATGGTATGGTTTGTATATGGAGTGTCCCTGAAGGTTCTTGTGTTAAATTCTTATTTCTCAGGGTGGCACTCTTTGGAGGTGCTGTGGACCTCTAAGAAGTGGGGCCCCATGGATAGTCCTGAGGTCGTGGGGGTGTGTCCTTGAAGGGGATTGTGGGAACCCAGCCCACCCTTGCTTTTTCTGTTTCCTGGCTTATAAGGTGAGCAGTTTGCTCTGCCATGTGCTCCTACCAGGGTGACCTGCCTTTGCCAGAGGCCCCAAGTCATGCGGCTGCCTGATCTTGGACTGGAACCTCCAGAACCATGAGTTTAAATCAATCTTTTCTTTTTATAAATTAATTGCCTCAGGCATTTCATTATAGTAATTCAAAGCTGACAAATATAACAGATCTTAAAGACAATGAAAGGGTTCTCATCCCCTGCTCCTGCCTACCAATTCCTCATTGGTGAGAGTCAATATGATAACATCTATTATTCAGAGATTGGTTTTATTTAGAGTATTTTTTCTTTTCTCTCTTTTTGTTGCCTGTTTTTTAGCAATTGTCTTCTAGTATTCAGCAGAGGAGACAAAAAGTAGTTGAAAATCTGGATAAGCATTATTTTAACTTGTTTATAACTTTGATAAGAAGGAAGTGGGAAAGTGAAGCAAACAGCAACAGGTTATAGATGAACCATCACACCCATGTACCTGTACTTAGCTGGGTTCAGGGGAGTCTTCATCAACATCCTACTCAGGGAAGACCAAGTACAGACTGAGGGTCACTAACTCTTTTCTTGTTGTTGTTAGGTGCCATCGAGTCAGTGTCCGGCTCATGGTGACCCTACGTACAACAGGCGAAACACTATTGTCAGTGCTTCTCTGCTATTCATAGGTCTTTCAGTGGCGGATTGATTTTTGGGAGTTGGTTGCCAGGTCCTTCTCCCAAGCCTACAGTACCTGGTGTTCCCAGGCGGTCTCCCATCCAAGTACTAACCAGGCTTGATCCTGCTTAGCTTCTGAGATCTGACAGGATCGGACACCACAGTGCTAAGGCTGCAGGCTGACTTTTTTTGAGGGTCATGTTACCTGCAGGGCTTCTGTTCAGAGGGGTATAAGGAGCTCTGAAGCCAGAGCTGAATTGCTTGATGATTGTTGCTGGGCGCCGTTGAGTCAGGTCTGACTCAGTGACCCTATGTACAACAGAATGAAACACCTCCTGACACTGTGCCATGCCTGGCACTATGTCGGTGCTTCTCTGTGATTTGTAGGGTTTTTGATGGCTGATTATTTTGGGAGTGGGCTGCCAGGTCCTTCTCCTGTTTTTGAGGAGCTGGGATTGAAGCCAAGGCCTCAGAGCGTGCAGAGCGGCGCTCTACCAACTGAGCTAAACCCCAGATCAGCCTGATGATTAGGGAAGCCCTAATGATGGATCCAGAAATCTCCCATCTCCACCCTTTGCTCATGCAGCATTCTGTCCTTCCTTAAAAAATAAGCATTGAGCCAGTATTTATGTAAAGTAACAGCCTGAAGGGCACCGTATCATGAGCCTGCCCTTGCCTTTGTGTCCCAGAATATATCTGAAGTGTCCTCTAACTCATGATGGGTAACTGTTTGCTGAAAACTAATGTAAATGCAGCAGAAGACCTAATTCTGGATTCTGCTACACTCGACACAGTTTTCATGGCTCAATTATGTGCCTGCCCTACATTGAGTGTCACGAGGAAGGCATATGTATGAAAGCCAATGTCCACCCTCACAAAGCTTCCTGTTTCCAAAATATGCAGGTTCCATGGAGCTGTCACTAAACCTCCAGAATGAAATTGGACAAATTAAAGTATAAGGAATATTATCGTTTGGAAAAATAATATTCTATGTTACAGTTCCAACTCTGAGAAAATCATGTAAAAAAATAAGTCAAAATGGTGATATACATTTATGTGCAGGTTTTAAAGATCTCTAAAACCTATGGGCTGGGATTTAGCTCAGTTGGTAGAGCGCTGCTCTGCAGTTTCTGAGGTCCCAGTTTGATTCCCAGCACACAAAAATGGGAGAAGGATGTGGCAATCCACTCCCAAGGCAATCCTGAAACAATCAGCTATTAAAAACCCTATGAGGGTCGCTATGAGTTGGACATGACTCAACGGCATGTAACAAACGACGATAAAAACCTATAGATTGAAGTATAAGCACTTCTGAAGCATACTCATTTATAACAGTGAAAATCTTGAAGCAATGTAACTGTCCAAGAACTGTAGCAGGATTAAAATGTGGAATATCTATATGCTGGAATATTAGGCCACCTTTGAAGATGAAATTTCTAATTAGATTTTAAGGAAAATGTGTTTGATATAATAATAAGTATAAAAAGCAATGTACACAATGTCAGCATAGTGTGATTGCAATGGCATAAGACATTGTAAGCTTGGGGTGGTTAGCCATGCCTATAATGTCTGCACTTGAGAGGCTGAAGCAGAAGCATGGTGACTTTAGGCCAGCCTGGGCTATTTAGTAAGACCCTGTCTCAAACACAAAAAGAAAAACAAGAAAATCCCCTAAAAATAAAACAAACAAGAAACAACCTAAACAGAGAAAATCTACTGAAATGTTAATGATAGTCATCTCTGGATTAGACTACAGATAATTTTTATTTCATTCTCTAGAGCTACAACGTCCAATAGACAGCTATAAGCTACATGTGGCAAGAGATATATTTAAAGTAATTCAAATTAAATAAAAATTAAGAATTCAGTTCTCCCCTTGCACTACCCCCACACCAAGCACTTTCAAGTCCTCTGAGCCTGAGGCTACTATATTTGCACAGCAGTGGAGTGTTCCCATCATTATAGAAAGTTCCACAGGGAAGCTGCTGCTCCAGAGTTTTCTGTAAGTTTCTATAAAGCATACGAGTTATTGTTATGAAGAGAGACAGAAAAAAAGAATAAAAAGTAAAGGTTCAAATTAGCAAGTTGTAGCAAAACCCCAAGTGATTTCTCCTGCATTGGCAAAATTTGTATTTTAAGGAAGCGACAAGCCAGCCTTAATGCAAGAGCTTCACGCAGTTGGTACTGTTGCTGTCTGCTTGAGAACAGGAAAGATGTGCTAACAGGAGGGAGATGGTCCATACGTGAGCAGAGAAAGGAGGCCAAGATCCAGGAGTAGTGAGTGTGCCCATGTGACAGGGTCAGAGGGTACTCTGCTCTGGGACGCAGAGAAACCAGAAAACCTCCAACATGGGTGGGTGCCCGGGAGAAGGCTGACCACAGATTTGTCCCACCCAGGTTCAACTCTCCACCACTCAAGCCAGACTGACAGCTTGATTCTCATTTCTGCTACCTGCTCCTCCTCCTCTTCCTGGGCTCACGGCAAAGCAAATGACTCAGACCCTTCTCACATCTAGGTTAGAACATGTGACCTATATGGACAATGGCATGGGGACACGCGAGAAGGAAGCCACCACCAGCCCTTGTCACAGAATGGTCTGCAATTCTCCAGGCCCTTGCTTTCTCTACTTTCTGTGTGGCTAGAGCAGAATGACTTGAAGACGGTGGAACCTCCTGATGGAATCTGCCCCGATCCCTGAGTTACTGCCTGGGAGGGTCCGTGGGAGCAGTCAGAATCTGAGCTGGGGAATTTGAGTAAGAAATGAACCATTGTCGGGCTACTCCAGCAATACTGTATTAGTAAATACCATGGTGATTTGACCTTCAGTGCAGAAGGTGCAAATGCAGCAGGCCTCCAGCAGAGGCTTGGCTGATGCCTGAGAAGGTGCCTCAGAATGTTGCTGATGAATGGTGTTTTGCACGCGAGAAGCCATGGGGCCTGGTGGACCAGCTTGTCAGGACCATGGCACGCTTTATGATGTATTCCTGGTCTCTGAGCTGGAGCTCTCACCTTCAATTGCTGCAGCTATTCTTGGAGCAGAAATGTGCCTGCCTGACCAGCCCTCCCTTAAAGTCTCAGACTCCAGGGGACCCCCCATGGACAGATATATCGCACCCATGTCCCTGTAGTTCACAGCAGGAATGAAAGAATATCCT
Organism: Pedetes capensis; assembly: GCA_007922755.1. Lineage (NCBI taxonomy): Eukaryota > Metazoa > Chordata > Mammalia > Rodentia > Pedetidae > Pedetes > Pedetes capensis. The sequence goes on along the minus strand of VMDO01005525.1, from coordinate 4,041 downwards.
GGGTGACCTGGAAGGGAAGGAATTAGAAGCCTGCATCTGACCTCTTCTGAGCTTCTGAAGCATTTCATTTTCTTGCTGCTTTTACTCCATGTCCTTTGCTATAATGAATCTTAGCCATCAATATAACCTCTTATTGTTTCCTGTGAGTACTTCTGATGGATGATTGAACTTAAGGATGTTCTTGACATCCCCTGAATATCTCCCACTTGAGATTTTTGTCCAGAAAAATGGAGGACAAATCACTCAAAGTAAGTATGCTTTCTGACTGGCATTTATATATCCCACTGCCATATGTTGACATTCTAGTTTATACATCAAGCTTTAGTGAATTTAGTTGATATGAGTCAATTTATAAGAGCCTAATGTGGCTAGGCCTGCAGCTGTAGCACTGTGACATCTGATCCTATCAGATCTTGCAAGCTAAGCAGGGTCGGGCCTGGTTAGTACTTGGATGGGAGACCACTTGGGAACACCAGGTACTGTAGGCTTGGGAGAAGGACCTGGCAACCTACTCCCAAAAATCAAACTGCCATTGAAATCCCTATGAATAGCAGAGAAGCACTGACAATAGTGTTTCGCCTGTTGTATGTAGGGTCGCCATGAGTTGGACACTGAGTCGACGGCACCTAACAACAACCGCAACAATATGGCTGGACACAGTTAAACATAACTGTAATCCCATTGACTGTAGAGGCAAAGGCAGGAGGATCTCAAGGCCAGAGGTAGCCTGTGCAACTTAGGGAGATCCTGTCTTAATTTAAAAAATAAAAAAAAGGGGGCCGGGAGTGCAGCTTAGTGGTGGAGTGCTTGCAAAGTATGTGCAAGGCCCTGGGTTCAGCTCTCAGTATGGAAACAAAACAAAACAAAACAAAACAAAACAAAAAAAACGAAAGAAAGTCTGAGTGACAACTGCCTCATCCTTGGCTTGGAGAATTTTGGAGTGTTATTTGGAATCATATGACCACTGAATAGGTGATATCCTTTTGGTAGCCAAGCTGATGGCATCTCTTCAGTGCCTCAGTTATTTGCTTTTCTTGACATGTCATCAGATGGAGTAAATACAGATATACTAGAGAGGGGATTGGCTAGTTATGATCCAGGGGCCAAATCTGGCCCAGCAGCTGATTTTGCATAGCCCATGAAATATGAAGGATTTGTACATTTTTAAATGTTGAAAAATACCAAAGAAGCCTAACAGCTCATGGCATGTGAAAATGATAAGCATTCGAATTTCAGTTTCTATAAATAAAGCTGTACTGCCACGGTTGGACCCTCCCTGGCTGGTTTCCCATATCAACAGAGCTGGGAGCTATGACAGAGATCATCCGGCCCCCAGACCTACCCTATTTACTATCTGGCCTTTGACAGAAAAAGTTAGTAAACCTCTGTGCTCTCGTCCTGAACGTCCCCACAAGCCTGGCTTTGGAAGGACTTTGATGAGAATTTGTTTCCCACTCAACATTATGATTTCTACACTTCCTTTGTTCTGAGACAACAATCAGGGGCCAAGGCCAATAAAAACCCAGTCTGAGCTGTTCTGGGTCTAAGGAAAGGTTACAGAGAAAACCACTTACGTAGGATCCATAATCCACAGCCAGAGTCTGCAGGGCCCAGGGGAGACCAAGGCCAATCAGGATGTCGAACACGTTGCTCCCAATGGAGTTGGACACAGCCATGTCCCCCATCCCTGCAAGGACAGAAGGTCACATGAGGAGGGAAGAGGATCCCAGGAGAGGGCAGGGGTCACACAGGAGAGTCTCCTAAGCCTTTGGTGTGACAGCCAAAGAGTGGCTTTGCTGGATCACTTACTTGGCTCTCCTGGGCCATCACTGATACAAAACACAGAAATAAACATTCTATTGAATGACTAACCTTCACTTCACCTATGATCACTGATTCGATGTAAGTGATTCAAAAAACTACCTATAGTTCCAAAAATCCTGGAGTTTCAGAGTCATCTTTCTTCTTCTTCTTCTTGTTACATGCTGTCAAGTTTGGTCTGACTCATAGCAACCCTATGTACAGCAGAAGGAAACACTCCCCTATTCTGTACCAGGCACATAATTATATTTATGTTTAAGCCCATTGTTGCCGACACTGTATCAATACATCTGGTGGAGGGTCCTTCTTTTTTTCATTGACCTGCCATTCTCCCAAACATGGTGTTATTCTCCAGGGATTGGTCCCTCCTGACAACATGTCCATAATACGTAAGACATGTTCTAGCCATCTTTCTAGAAGGAATAAACTCTGAAGTCTACACAGTGGCTCAGGAGCTCACCAACTTATGCGTTATCTCCCATCTGCATTACCCTGCATTCAGTTCTTCTGAATAACTGAGTGGCATAAAGGTGATGTCATCGGTAGATCTTGTGAGGACTTCTAGAGTATATACTACTAAGATTTGTAGCAGTGCGATGGATTTGTTGAAAATAAAAGCCTTTCAGCATTGATCAGGCACCTACACAAGAGCGGGTACTGGGAAAGGCATGGCCACGGAGCATCTACCTGGGGGGGGTGAACTTGATTTTGAAGGGGGAAAGCTCTGTCACATGTGGGAAACTGACCTCTGGTAACTGTCACTTGAGGGTGGTGCATTCGGGTAAACTTTAGGTATGGCAATCTGCTTCCTTGTCCATAAAATGAGAGTGCAATAGTCTGTTCCTCATCGAGTTGTTTAAATTAATAAGATAATGTACCTAGATAATATACCTCAGTAAGGGCTGACTACCACTACATTTACTTCTATTTTAATAATGCAGGAATGGTGATACAACCAGAGGGCTAGGAGCGCTCGGTTTTCCTCAGTGTAGAACCTTCTGGTTTTCCCCCTCTGCTGCTGATTCCAGGAAGCTGTTTGGCCAACTTTGGCATTGAGGTCATCTGTCACTCCTTCCAAGGGGGGCATGGGACCCCCACCCCCAGGTAGGGAGGACGCCTTTCCTTTCCTTTCTTTTTCCCTTCCTCTCTCTTTTCTTTCTTTCCTTATCCTCCCCCTCCATTCCTCCTTTCCTTTTATGTTTCCCTCCCTTCCTTCCCTCCTTCCCTCCCTCTTTCCTTCTTCCCCATCCTCATTGCCCCTGGAGGTCCACCTTGTCTGGCCACAATGAGGCTGGCCATGCAGTCGGGCACGCTGGTTCCAGCAGCCAGAAAGGTGATCCCCATGATGACGTCGGGAATCCCCAGAGTGTAGCCAATGATGGTGACCTGGAAAGAACAGGAAGAGCACGTGAGCTAGGCCTCTGTGTGCCCCGTCTGCCCAGGCGCCCTGTGATCAGGACTCAGAGACAGTTCTGGCCTGGGCTGTCCCTCTGGGGGGCAATGAACATCCTGTGGATGAGGCCCAGGTGGCAGGTGACAAGGTGGCACCTTGGTGGAATCCAGACTTTCCAGGAGAGGCTGGCCTTCCACTTGCTCCTCGTAGGAGACGCACACAATTTGGGGAACTCGATTTTCAGTGAAAAGACACCACGGGGACCACATATTTCAGATACCAGTAGGGCCACCCATGGTGGACAGGTTTCTGCTGAGCTTCTAGACTAAGACAGACTAGGGAGAAGGACCTGGCAGCCCACTCCCGAAACTAGCCACTAAAAACCTTATGAATAGCAGAGAAGCACTGTCAAATATAGGAAAATGAGCACCCTAGACTGGAAGGCATTCAAGAAATGGGAAGAGTTGTCTCCTTAAAGCAGAATCAACCTTAATGACAGGAATGCAGTAAAGGCCCAGAGACCTCCTTTTGGTGAAGTGGCATGTCTCAAAATGAGAAGAAACACAGAGGCTGCAACAATGGGCTCAAATAAAAAAGATCATGAGCATGGAACAGTTTTGAGGGGAATGTTTTGTACAGTTGTACATAGGGTTGCTATGAGTTGCACCTGACCTGACAGCACTTAACAACAAAAACAACAACAAAGCTATGCTAGGTATTTTAGCATCAAGATCAGCAGACACAGAATGGGAATGTACAAGGCCTGGAAGGGCCTGGGTTTCATACCTTCTGGCCTTATCAGAAAAGCCACAGCTAGCTTTTCCTGT
>VMDO01005524.1:0-110679 GCA_007922755.1 Pedetes capensis | reverse complement strand
CAGAACAACAGAAGACTACTGCTGGAAAATGGATAAGAGAATAGACTGAGATTGTCACTGTCACACAGCATACAGAGATTTCTGAAAGACGAAGGTTGAAGAGTAAACTAAGAAAAAAAATTTCTAGCGCTCCAAAACACACAATAAGTACCAAATAACAACCACCTACTGCCAAACCAATCTGAAATATTTTGTGCATTTAAAGTGTCTCTAGAAACAATATAATCCAAACCAAGCTCAAGTCTCCAAATTGGTTCAATCTTCCACACTAATACTCTTGATGGAGGTAATGGTATGTTCATTTTCAGGTACAAATATTATTTACCTAAGGCTGTACTGCTTTTTTATGCATACTGTCTAACATTTAATCAAAATTGATAACACAAAATCAGGTTGAGAAAGAAAGCCAGCCTATTGATTTCCCTTTCATACATCAAATCTACACCCCCCAATGTGCCTGGTTTGGAGATAGGACCCTCCTCCTACTACTACTTGTTCTTCATATCTATCTCTCCCCTTTCTCCTCTCCCCTCTCCCCTTTCCCCTCTCCCCTCTCCCCTCTCCTCTCTTTCTCCCCTCTCTCTCCTCTCCCTCTCCCTCCTCTCTCTCTCATCTTTTTTTCCCCAGTACTAGGGGTTTGAACCCAGTGTTTGTGCACGCATACCTTGAGATACAGACTTCTTAAATCATGCAGGCAGCCTTGGGCCTCATTGCTCCTCCTGCCTCTACCTCCCAAATGGCTGGGATTACACAGAGGATTACACCATGCCCATCTTGGAGATAAGACCTTTAAAGAAGTAATTAAGGTTAAATGAGGTCCTTAAGATGGGGCTGTAATTCAATAAAGCTGATTCCCTTATAAGAATAATAGGCCAGCACTGTGAGAAAATGTTTCTTTTGCTTAATCCTACTGACCAGGTTTGTGGTATTTTTCTAATAGCAGTTCTAGCAAACCAATGCAACCTGAGTAGGGAAAGTATCAAACAGGAGTGTTAAAATACTGTGCTTAATATTTTAAAAGATGTAGTGCAGAAGTGCAGAACATGCATGAGCAAATGGAAAATATCAGGAAACAATAAAATAGAGTGAAATGAAAATGGTATAAATAAAAAGCAATAAAAGATAATAAATATCCCCTTGACAGAATTATCAAAAAAACACAGCATAGATGAGGAAAGAATCTGAGTTTGAAATTCAGTAGAAGTTACTGAAATGGGTAGATAAAGAGGAAGGAGGAGAGAGAAAGGCAAAGGAGGAAGAGGAAGGCAGGGAAAGGAAGAGAACAAGAGAAGATAAATAAACATTACAGAACACTCAAACTTTAGGATTATATCCGTGTACTATAAACATGATTAGAGTCTTGAAGAAAGGACAGAGGAATATATGAAGAGATGTGGCTGAGACTATCCAAAAATTGATGAAAGACAACAATCCAAACATCTAAGAAGCTTGGAGAACTATAAGGATAAACACACACACACATACACACACACACACACACACATCAAAATTAAACTGCTGAAAGCCAAAGGTAAAGAATGATAGAGAATATTGTCAGTCACAAGAAAAAAAAAGTAGTACATATAGTTTAAAAATATTAAAATTACAACACACATGACTCATGTATAAAGGAAGTTGAAAACATCTTTCACATACTAAAATTGTCAGACAAATATTTTATATCAAGCAGAAATCAGTAAACATGAGAAAGATGATAGAGGAAAATCAATGAAATTTAAGTGATTTTTAAAAGTTAGTAAACTGGTCGGTCAATGAATGGGTTGATTGAAGAAAAAAAGAAAAGACATGCCTTAGTATTAAGAATGAAAGAAAGCACTCCACAAATCCTACATATATTAAAAGGATATTAAGACAATAGAAAATAATATGAAAAAATGCCAGTAGATTTCATAGCTTAATGAAATAAATGAACTCCTTGAAAAAGCAAAATTTCCAAGCTCCCTCAAGAAGAAATAAATATATGTCTTTATCAATTCATCCATTGATGGGTAGCTAGGCTAAATCTATGATATAGCTATTGCAAATAGTGCTCTAATAAACATGGATATGCAGGTATCTCTATGGTATACCACCATTGATTCCTTCAGGTATATACCCAGGAGTGGTACAGCTGGACAATAGGGAGTATTATTTAGTCATTAAGGAGATCCAACAGGCATCTTGGAGCACCATTGTAATCCCAGCAACTCAGGGGGGCTGAGGCAGAAGGATGGCAAGTTCAAGGCCAGAAGCAACCTGTCCAACTTAGAAAGACCCTGTCTCAAAATAAAAACATAATAAAGGGGCTGGGGGTGCAGGTCAGTGTGCATCACTTGCCTAGCAGGTGCAAGGCTCTAGGTTCAACCTCACAATACTGAAGAAAAATAAAAAGACCCAATCATGTTATTAGGAGGAAAATGGATGGAACTGGAGATCATCATGTTAAGCAAAATAAGCCAGACTCAGAAAGACAAATATTGCATGTTTTCTCTCATGTGTGAAATCTTTAAAAAGAAGAAGAAGGAGGAGGAGGAGGAGACAAAGAAGAGGAGGAGAAAGAGGAGAAGAAGAAGACAAATACATGAAAGTAGAAGGTAGATTAGTGAATAGGAAGAGAACCAGCTAGAAGGGGGTGGGAGAGTGGGTTAGGTGTAGGTAGATGTAGGACGAATACATTCAAGGTACCTTATATACACAAATAAACATGTCATAATTATACACATTATGTTGTATGATATATACTAATGAAATATAAGTTTTAAAAAGAAGAAATAACCTTAATACCCTTCTCCTATTAAAAAATAAGTTATAATACCCACAAATGGAATTTCAAGATCAGATGGTGAGGTTTACCAAACATTTAAGGAAGAAATAATATAAGTCCAACACAAATTTTCATAGAAAATAAGAAGGACTGCTTCCCAACTGCTTTTGTGATGCTAACATACCTCCAAAACTAAGCCAAAACTTTATAAGAAAAGAAATCTACATACCAATATGTCTCTTTGAATACCCATGCAAAAATCTTTAAGTAAATTTCAACAAAATTTAGCAATAGTGAAAAAATACAATGCATAACGACAAGTGATTATTTCAGAAATTAAAAATTATTTTAATATTTGAAAATCAGTCAATATTACATGCCATGTAAAAAAATGAATATATATTTTATTATCATCTCCTTAGATCCAGAATAAAACATTTGACAAAATTCAGCAAGCCCTCATGATAAAACTAAGTAAACAAGATAGAAATTTCTCAATCTATTAAATGCTATTTATGAAAAATACTACAGATAATATAACAGACAATAGTAGATAAAATGCTTTCCCCTTAAGACTGGAAAGAAGACAGAATATCCTACTGTGACAAACTGACTTAAAACTGGACAGGAGATTTTAACCACTTCAAAAATATGAGGGTGGGAGGAAGTGGCAGACCAAATAGGATATAAAACTGTCTGTATTTGCAGATAACATGATCAAATGCATATAAAGTCCCCTTCAAATTACAAAAAAAATTAAAATGCTAGAATTGATAAGTGAGTTTATGTAGGTTGCTAGATGCCTAAAAAGCCATATATAATATTTGATTCTATGTTGGATTTAGCTCAGTTGGTAGAGCTCATGTCTATAGCAGCAAACTCAAATTGAAAGTGCTAATAATGCTATTTGCAGCACCATCAAAAACATGAACTATTTAAGAGATAAATTTAATAAAATATCCGACTTGAATATTGAAAACAAGGATGAACCACAGCTTGAAATATAGTTTTATCTTGAACAACCTTGACTAAGATGTCATTGTAGAGGTAGAGAAGACAGGAGAATAATAGTTTAGGAACAAACAATAATTTAGGTATGGGCAACATATCAGTCAACATCAAAGGCAACTAAACTGTGGACTTGGGGACAAATCTAGCTGCCTTCCTGGTTTTTTTATGGTCTGTGAGCTAAGATTGGGTTTTGCATTCATAAGTGGCTAAAAATAATACAAAGCGGAATATGTCATAAAATGAAAACTATATAAATTCAAATTAGTGTCCATAAATAAAATTTACTGAAACAGAACTGCACTCATCATATACATATTGTCTATAGATGCTTCTACATTAGAATGACAAGGCTGAGCAGTTGTGACAAAAACCATATGTGGCAGTAATCTTACACTGCTGCTTGGTGACTATTAATCACAGTAACATAGTAATTACTCAAGAGTATCTCAAGTATCACTCATCGAGTTATGCAGTGACATTTTACTCAGCTTTTATTACCAGTATATAACAACTCTATCAGAAAATTCAAAAGTGGACTTTGGATACCGTACTTTGAAGGCACAGAGGAGTGAAAATTATTTCATTATCAAATTAGATACCAAAGTATTGAACTCATCATGCTATAGAAAATACACTGTAGCTATAGAATACTGTATGTGATGTCATTACCAGGATAAGCATTTATCAAAATATTCCCAACTCCCAGGAATATGACTGTCAAAAAATTGTTGTTGTTGTTAGATGTCATGAAGTCATGTCCAACTCATAGTCAACCCTCATTGGGTTTTCAAAACCGTCATAGGGTTTTCAATGGCTGATTGTTTCAGGATTGCCAGGAGTGGATTGCCACATCCTTCTCCCATTTTTGTGGTGCTGGGATTGGAACCTGGGACCTCAGAGACTGCAGAGCAGCACTCTACCAACTGAGCTAAATCCCAGACCCTAGTCAAAAAATTAGAAATGTTAAAACTGAATATGTCATCACAGCAGAACTTTTTCACAAAAATATTGAAAAGTAAAACTATAACCAAACTAAGTTTTCAAGTGACTCTTTTGATAATCAAATAAGAAAAGCCTTTTTTTGATGGTGAGTTAATTAAACTCTGGTTGCATTAGCCTAAAAGGAAAAATTACTCAAAGAATTGAGAACAAGGAGAGCAATATTAATCATCAATTAAACAAACAATGTAGGTGGTTTTCTTAAGTTCCTCGTGGGTCAACAGATGTTACCAATACTACTCAGTCATTGCTTATTGAAAAATTAATTCTCAGTTTGAAGTGAGTAAAAAATTCTCCTGAGTATCCTGTGTGGAATAACTATAGGCAAGAATAGTTTTTAAATTAAGGAAACAAAATTTACTATAACCTGGGTTAAATCTCCTTTCCCTAAAGTGGAATCTACTAAGATATATTACAACTAACAATCTAATCATCTCCTCTACTTTTATAACCACCCACAACATCCTCATTTTAGTCTCTTCATTCTTTGCCTCTGAAAAGCCTAAAATATTTACTATCTGGCCCTTTACAGAAAAAGCTTCCCAACCCATATGATCTAAGTACATTATATACATATATAAAAATATCAAGTGAAACAAATTATTTTGTACAATACATGCTAATAACCTTTTTAAGTTAGATAAACCATGCTGAAATAATAATTAACCCTGAAGTCTCAATGGATTGCCACAACAAAATTTATGTTCTCTTTACAGGTGAGTCTAATGTGACCCTGCAGTTGTGCTTTGTCCTTTCCTCCAGTGATGAGGCAGCTTCCATATTGCAACTCTGTCATTTTGGACTTCTTTATTTTCAAAACTGTGTACAAAAAAGAGAATATAGGGAATTCACAACTTCAATGAAATGGAAACAATACATCACTTATGCTTAAATTTGAGGGTCACCAGAATATGGACAATATTGAAAGACATGGGAATAAATTAGATTATCAACAATGAAAATAGAAGAATAAAAACAATCACTCAAGTAACATGCCCAAATTTGTCTCAATATAGACAGTCCTAGTCAAACAAGAGGAAAATGAATATAAAAATGTTAAGCATGGCATCTAGAAGACGAGAAAAACTAGGAGACTTTGAAGTTGCAAATGCCAAACAAAATCTCAAAATGAAATGAGAGACTGTAACATATAGCCTACGGCATCATTTACTACCTGGGGTATGGCAAGTCACAACATCTTTAAAATGAATTTCCTACACCTATGTATTGATATGTTGTTGTTGTTGTTGTTAGGTGCCGTCAAGTCAGTATCCGACTCATAGTGACCCTCATAGGGTTTTCAATGGCTGACTGTTTCGGGATTGCCTTGGGAGTGGATTGCCAGGTCCTTCTCCCATTTTTGCGGTGCTCTGAATTGAACTCGGGACTTCAGAGACTGCAGCGCAGTGCTCTACCAGCTGAGCTAAATCCCAGCCCATGTTTTGGTATACTATTGATAATATTTACCTCAAAAGACCTTTCATAAAAATGAAATGCAATAATATATATGAAAGTGATATGATTCCTACACAAGTTATAAAAATAATTGTTATGAAATAACTGTTATGATAGTAGTTGTTATGACAATAATTGTTATGACAGAGATTCCTCCACTCTCTGCCAAACCTTCCTCAAGAGTTAGAATTCTCTGATGACCTACTTCTGTCATTGCCTCCAATTTACCACATAAGGTTTTACCAAACTGGTTTGGATGTGGATAACCCCACAATCTAATTGAAATTCAGTGACTCCCAACCTGAAGCATTTCAGAAGCAAGACCTACCCAGGGATATGAATTTCTCTTTCAGTATAGTGGGAATAGTGTGTTAGATCCTTAAAATCTTTCTAGGATAAAGAACCAACTCAAGCTGGCAGCTCCTGAGCCACTGCAAGGCTATAGGTATACACAGTAAGCTATAGTCTGAAATTCTGGTACATAGTGCCCCAAGCTACAGGAAATCATAAAAGGAGCTGAATGAAATCTGTGTTTGAAGCTCTCTGGCATTTAGGCATAACCAACAGTGAAGGTAAAAATAAACAACTATAAATATGTCTCTATTTAACTCCAGACCTTTCACTTCATAGATTTTTATTAGAAGACATTTGCAAAAGTACAAAGGCTGCTTATGTTTTCATTTTCCTTCTTTTTTAGAAATAATGATATATTAGAATCGTTCAATTGAAACCATATGTTGGCTCAATAATTCTCAATTGCAAAATGTGTGCCATTTTAAGACCCAATAAAAAGGGGGGAGGAACTAATATAGCACGATAAGTATTCTTGGACAGATGGAACCCTGTGCTTACTATCTGTTGGAAAGGAGGAAAAACTACTTCTCTGATTAATTACTTACAAAGATGGAAGGCAATGCAACTGACGTAATAACACTAGAGGATCAGAAAAAGTAATACTTGCATAACTTGGACAGAAACAGGCCTAAATTCAAATCCAGCTTTTCTAACTTTGGGCCCTGTGTTGTTTTTAAAGCATTAGCAATGTCATTGAGATTCAATTTCATTTTCTGTAATACAAAGTTCATTTCCTGTATTATGACCCTGCACAATTATTATATGGACCAAATAGGATTAATAAGATAAAGCATACATATGCCTGGTACATAATTGGTACTTGACATTGAATAAAATGGACAATCTAAAAGTTCATTCTAGATTCTGTTACTTTGTTTTTGTTTTCCAGATATTAATTATAAAAAACTGAAAAGTCAAATGGTATAGAAATTTGGTAATATTACAAAATCTGAACCATGCATAGGAATAAAAATGAATATATTTAGTCATGAGCACATATCATATATCCCTTAGCTCAGTTCAAACATCTCCAAAGCTAACATGTATCCCAATGGCCTTGAGTCCTTGGTAAAATACAGGCTCTGATTCAGTGATTCTGGGAAAAGTTCTGAAATTCTGTATTTGTAACAATTCCTTGGTGATGTCAATGCGTAAAAGTTAGAACAACACCTCTTCTCAAATGATAATTTAAGAAAAAAGTTTTTATGAGATATTTTCTCTCCTACAATTGCAATAGCTTTGTTAAATTTAAGAAAAAAAATTCGTTATTAGAATAACATTATTGAGAGCTTACCATGTGATTTTACATGTATTTTGTTATTTAATCCTCTCAATCCTCTTTAGTAGTCATTTTGTAACTACTAAAGTGGCTTACAGCCACAGCACCCTGGCATGTAATCCCATCTGATCTCGGAAGCTAAGCATGGTTGGGCCTGGTTAGGCCTTGGATGGGAGATCTCCTGGGAATACCGAGTGCTGTAGGCTTTGGAGAGGGACCCGGAAGCCCACTGCCAAAACAATCAGCCAGAGAAAACCCTATGAATAGCAAAGCAGCACTGACAGTAGTGCCAGGCATGAAACAGTGTGTCAGATAGTGTTTTGTTCTACTGTACATACTGTCTCTATGATTTGGACCTGATGGTAGCTAACAATAATAACAATATATTAACAGTCCCTAACGAAGAATCAGAGGCCCAGAATGAGGTTTTTAAATAAGTCTATTGTATTCCTGAGCCTGGGAGCTTTCTGCATCTGGTTCACTAAAAAATACAGTATCAATGAGAAATTAGGCATCATATTTTATCAAGATAATGTTATTAAAAGGGCAAATTTGAAATTGAGGAATAAGAAAAATACTCTCTAAACTTTGTCTGAGTAGAGATTTAGAATTTCAAAGGGTTATAAAGTCTCATTTCATTGTTGAAACTCTAGTTGATTACTACTATAATTTCTAGTTTGTATCCAATGCCTAGAACAATGTGTGGCACATGACAATGTTCAATAAATACATGCTAAGGTAATGAATGCCTTACATGCCTGTAATTTTGCCATACTGCAGGGGCTTGCCTGTTGCTGTGATGCTGAAAGCTATGATACCAGTAATACAAATACCAACAGGGTCATGGATGGTGGACAGATTTCAGCTGAGCTTCTAAAGTTAAGACAGACTAGAAAGTAGGACCTGGCAGTCCACTCCCAAAGAGTGAGCCACTTAAAACCCTATGAATAGCAGAGAAACACTGTCAGATATACTGCCAAAAAATGAGCCCCATCAGGTTGGAAGTCACTGAAAAGACAACTGGGGTAGAGTTGCCTCCTCAAGGCATGTTGTTGTTGTTGTTAGGTGCCATCAAGTCGGTATCTGACTCATAGCGACCCTCTGTACAACAGGGGAAACACTATTGTCAGTGCTTCTCTGTTGTTCATTGGGTTTTCAATGGCAGATTGATTTTTGGGAGGGGGTTGCCAGGTCCTTCTCCCAAGCCTACAGCTTCTGGTTTTCCCAGGCAGTCTCCCATCCAGGTACTAAACAGACCCAACCCTGCTTAGCTTCCGAGATCTGACGGGATCGGATGCCACAGGGCTATGGCTGCAGGCCCTCGAGGCATAGTCAACCTTAATGACAGGAATGAACTAACACCCCATGGACCTCCATTTGCTGACGTAGCATAACTCAAAATGAGGAGGAGCATATGTAACTGTCCATTAATAATCAGAATGTGGAATGTATGTAGTATGAATCTAAGAAAATTAGAAATCATTGAGAGAAACAGAGCATATAAACATTGACATTGTAGGCATCAGTGAGCTAAAGTGGACTGGGATGGGCCATTTTAAAATCAGAGACAAGAATGACAAATTAAGGAGAAATGGAGCTGCATTCATCATCAAAAAGGACATCTCAAGATCTGTCCTAAAATACGATGCTGTAAGTAAAAGAATAATAATCATACACCTACAAGGAAGGCCAGTTAGTATGACTATTATTCAAATTTCTGCACCTATCACTAAGGCTTCAAGTGAAGATAGGGAATATTTTTACCAGCTTCTGCAATCTGAAATAGATGCAACATTCAATTAGGGTATATTGATAATTACTGGTGACTGGAATGCAAAAGTGGGAAACAAAGAATGCTCAGTAGTTAGAAAATATGGCCTTGGTGACAGAAACAATACTGGAGATTAGATGATAGATTTTTGTCAGACCAATGACCTTTTCATTGCAAATACAATTTTTCACCAACATAAATGGTGACTATATACATGGAATTCACCAGATGGAACATAGAGGAATAAAACTGACTACAATTATGGAAAGAAATTATGGGAAACCTCAATATCAAAAGTTTGAATGAGACCAGATGCTTGTATGGATGTTCAAACTGAAGCTGAAGAAAATTAGAAAATTGGTCCCAAGGTATCACACTGAGTATACCCCAGCTGAGTTCAGAGATCACCTCAAGAACAGTTTTGTTGTGTTAGACACTACTTATAGAAGGCCAGATAAGTTGTGGCATGGTACCACAGACATCATTCACAAGGAAAGCAAAGGATTATTTAAAAGACAGGGGAAAAAAAAGAAAAGACTAAATTATATGTCAAGAGAGACTCTGTAACTTGCCCTAGCATATCAAGCAGGTAAAATAAAAGGAAAAAATGATTAAGTTAAGGAACTAAACAGAATATTTCAAAGGGCAGCCTGAGAAGAAAAAATCAAATATTATAATGATATTGTGCAAAGGGCTGGAGATAGAAAACCAAAAGGGAAGAACACACTGTTTTTTGCAAGCTTAAGGAATTGAAGAAAAAATTCAAGCCTTGAGTGGTAATAGTGGAGGATGCTACAGGAAAAATATGAAATGACAGAGGAAACATCAAAAGAAGATGGAAGGAATACAAAGAGTCATTTTGCAAAAACGAATTGGTGGGTGACCAACCATTTCAAGAGGCTGCACTATGATCAGGAACCAATGGCACTGAAGGATGAAATAGAAGTTGCCTTGGATGAATTGGTGAAACACAAGTCTCCAGGAATTGATGGAATACCAATAGAGATGTTTAAACAAACAGATGCAACAATATTTGCTAACTTATTTATGCCAAGATATTTGGAAAACAGTTACTTGGCCAACTGACTGAAAGAAATCTGTATTTGTGCCTACTTTCAAGAAAGAGAATCCAACTGAATGTTGAAAGTATCAAAAGATATCATTAGTATGACAAGAAAATAAAATTTTGCTAAAGATCATTGAAAGCAATGGCAGCAATAGATAGGTATGGAACTGCTGGAAAATCAAGCCAGATTCAGAAGAGGGCATGAAACCAGGGACATAATTGCTAATGTCAGATGGACATTAGCCAAAAACAGAGAATACCAGAAAGATGCCTATGTTTTATCAACTATGCAAAGGAATTTTATTGTGTGGATCATAATAAATTGTGGATAACATTGTGAAGAATGGGAATACCAAAGCGCTTAATTGTACTTATGAGGGACACGTACATGAACAAGGAGGCAGTCATTCGAATAGAACAAGGAAACATTGCCTGGTTTGAAGTCTAGAAAGGTGTTTGTCAGGGCTGTATCCTTTCACTGTACATCTTCAATCTCTATGCTGTGCAAATAATCTTAGAAGCTGGACTGTATATACAAGAATGGGATATTAGGAGAAAGATTCATTAGTAATCTGTCTTATACAGATGACACAACTCTGCTTGCAAAAAGTGAAGAGGATTTGAAATTTTACTGATGAAGATGAAAGAATACTCCTTTCAGTATGGATTTCACCTCAACATCAAGAAAACAAAAGTCTTAACATCTGGGTTAGTACACAACTTCATAATAAATAGAGAAAAGATTGAGGTTGTACAAGATTTTTCTTTACTTGGTTCTACAATCAACACTCACAGAAGCAGCAGTGAAGAAATCAAATGACACATTGCTTTGGGAAAAGCTGTTGCAAAAGACTTCTTGAAAGTAGTATAGATGTCACATTGAAAATGAAGGTGTGTCTGACTCATGCCATGGTATTTTCAGTGGCATCATATGCTTGTGAAAGCTGGACATTGAATAAAGGAGACAGGAGGAGAACTGATATGTTTGAATTATGGTGCTGGAGATGAATTTTTAATAAACCATGGGCTGCCAAAAGAACCAGTAGCTCTGTCCTAGGTAGAAGTACAACCAGAGTGCTCCTTTTCAGTAATATAAGTGTTTTTACAATATTGATTCTTCCAATCCATAGGCATGGGAGAACTTTTCATCTTCTAAGGTTTTTTCAATTTCTTTTTTCAGTATTTTACAGTCTTCATTGTAGAGGTCTTTCACCTCCTTGGTTAGGTTTATTCCTAGATATTTAATTATTTTTATGCTGTTGTGAATGAGAGTGTTTTCATGGTTTTTTTCACAGTCTGGTTGTTATTAGCATATAAAAAACATAATGATTTTTATATTTTCATTTTATATCCTGTTGCTTGGCTGGATGTATTTATCAGCTTTTAAGAGTTTTCAAGTGATGCTAGTTGCAGTGGCTCATGCCTATAATCCCAGCACCTCAGGAAGCAAGAGGCAGGAGGATCACAAGTTCAAGACCAGAGGCACTTTGGGTAATTTAGTGAGACCCTGTCTCAAAAAGTAAGAAAATGGACTGGAGGTGCAGCTCAGTGGCATAGGCTTTTCCCAAGTAAAATTCCTGCCAGGCTGTAAGCACACAACCAGAATAATAGTCTGTAGACAAGGAAGACATGCAACAGGGTTCTGAACATCATAACCAGGAGCATCTCTTAAGAAATGTTGGCCAACATCTAAATTTGTCTTAAATGTTACCTTCTTCCTGTTCAGTAACTCATTGTGGGCATGCACATGTGAGTACTTGCACATGCGCGAGTGCACATCCACACACACACACGCACACCACTACTTTGCAGGCTCTCACTTGGATATCAAATAACAAAATAAACAAAGTTAAGCACAAGTAATATGCCATGGAAAATAATTGCAATTCTAGTGGTATGATGCCTACAGATATACCACAGTGGCATCAGATCCCATCCGTACTTGGGTAGGAGACTGCCTGGGAATACTGAGTGCTGTAGGCTTGGGAGAAGGACCTGGCAGCCCATTTCCAAAAACAATCAATCTTTGAAAACCCTATGAATAGCAAAGAAGCACTGACAATAGTGCCAGGAGTGGCAGAGTTTTGTTGGTTGTGTTTTGTTGGTTGTACATAAGGTCTCAAGCACTAACCAGCCCCAACCCTTCTTAGCTTCCAAGATCTGAAAGGGTCAGATGCCAGAGTAGTATGGCTACAGATATGTGGATGTTAGACTTCAATATATATCCATTATTAAAACATATAGGTCATAAAAGTAGAAGGAGCCTATATAGGGAAACATTAACAGACTAAAGAAAAGGGAGAGAGGCAATAAGATAGGATAATGGGGGGAAAGAAAGGAAATATCACATATGTTGCCTTTATGGTAAAATCAATAAGTATAAACAGATAGTATATGTACAGATAGATATACTCACAAAAAACATGCAAGTAGAAATAGTACCATTGGTGTGGAGTGAGAGGGTAGGAAAAGGCGGTCACGAGAGGATCAGAGGGAAAGTGACCATGAGAGATGTATAATGAAAGGCACATGTGGAAATATCATAATGAGACTCATTATGTTATATTAAAATTACCAATAAAATAAAATTATTGAAAAAATAATATCCTTTATCTTATCAGATCATAATGGAATAAAACTAGAAGTCAATAGCAAGATAAACTTCTGAAACTACACAAACATAGAGATTGAGCAATACATTTTTGAATAACCAATGTGTCATTTTGGGGCTGGGATTTAGCTCAGTTGGTAGAGCGCTGTGCTGCAGTCTCTGAGGTCCTGAGTTCAATTCCCAGAACCACAAAAATGGGAAAGGGCCTGGCAATCCACTCCCAAGGCAATCCCGAAACAGTCAGCCATTGAAAGCCCTATGAGGGTCTCTGTGAGTCGGATACTGACTCGACAGCACCTAACAACAACAATATGTCATTAAAGAAATTAGGGAGAAAATTTAAAAACTCCTAGAATCAAAACCAAAAGACAACCCAAAGTTTATAGCTATGAATTCCCACATCAAAAATTCAGAGAGAATACCCAAAAAACTAATGAAACTAAGAGTTCAGTAACTATATTAAATAACAGTGAAGAGAGTGGATATACTTTTCTGATTCTTGATTTTGGAGGAAATACTTTCAGTTCTTCCCCACTTAGTATATTTTGGCGATGAGGTTTTTCATATATTGCCTTTACTATGTGTAATTCAGTGAGACTCTGTCTCAAAAAAGTAAAAAACTGGGCTGGGCGTGCAGCTCAGTGGTCCAGCACTTGCAAAGCATGCAAACGCAAGTCCCTGGATTCAACTCTCAGTACTGTAAAAAAAAAAAAAAAAAAAGAATAAAACTCCTAGGAATAAGCCTAACCAGGAGGGTAATAGACCTCTACCATGAAAATTTTAAAACATTGAGGAAAGAAATTGAAGAAAATATTAGAAGATTGGAAGGAACTCCCATGTTCATGGATTAGCAGAATTAAGATTGTGAAAAATGACTATACTAACCAAAGCAATCTACAGACTCAATACAATCCCATTAAAATCCCATTGACATTCCTCACAGAAGTAGAAAAAATCCTAAAATTCTTATGGAAATGTTGGGGTTTTGGCTCTAGCCCGGCTAAAGTTAGGGCCAAACCCCCAACATAAATACGTGGTCAATGTCGGGAAAGAAGGACCTCGGGAGACCTTCAGGTGGTTGGAGAAGGACAGGTAAGGTTTATTGGGGTGCTCCCCTTATGGAGAGCAAGGAGCAAGCAGCCCCTATAGAGCAAGGCTCTATCCCTTTAAGTGCTGGCTCTAGGCCTGCAGCATAGAGCCAGCACTGGTACAGCTCAGCCTTAAAGGCACAGCCACAGCCGCTGGTGTTCTGTTGAGGTCCGATGGTCTTGACTCTCGAGGCTTGCCTTCTTTACCCCCCTCCTTCCCAAGGATGAGAGGAGTTGGGAGGCTCTTCGTGGCTTGCTAGATGCCTTCGGCTCTTCGGGGCCCCTGGGCTTGATCTTGCTGGCTTGCTAGATGGTCTTGCTGGAGTAGGGAGCGCTGGTCCAGGTGATGAGGTTCAGGAGATGGTCAGAGAGGTGAGGATCAAAGGAGTGATATGGGGGTCCAGGAGCCCTGCTTTTATAGGGTCCTGGAGGGGTCACATGGTGGGGTTCAGCCAATCGGGGCACACAGCTGGCCGGTACAGTGGGCAAACAGACATAACTGCCAAGTGGAGACAGTTACTACCTGCAAGGTGGTGAGGGGAGCCAATCAAAATTAAGGTGGTTAAGGCTGGTCAAGCTGGCTGGGGGCCATTTTTGCTCGCTCGATGGGAGGGGCTGTTTTGAGTGAGTGAGATGAGCCCTGGGGTCAACTAGGGGTCAGCCCCTCAGGCTGTTATGAGGGACCCTAGCTGGGAAATATTATTGTAAAAATCCCCAACATGGAAAGATTAAAGATCATGAATATTCAATGCACTCTTGAGTATAAAAAAGCAATTCCTAAATTATAACAATGTCTGATCTCAAATTACATTACAGAGTCATAGCTGGAACAGTTTAATTCTGGCACAATAACAAACAGGTAAAGCAAGGAATAGAATAGAGAACCCAGAAATAAATCCATAGTTATAGCCATCTCATTTTTGACAACGTCCCCAAAAACATATGTTGGAGAAAAAGACAGCCTCCTTGATTGTACTGGGAAAACTGGATATTCATGTATAGAAGAATGAAACTAGATTCCCATTCCTCACCTTGTACAAAAATAAGCTTTACATAGATCAAAAACCTTTGTGTAGCCAGGCACAGTAGCTCATGTCTTTAATCCCAGCAACTTGGAAGCAGAAGAAGGAGGATTGCAAGTTTGAGACCAAGGGCAGCCTGGGTAATTTAATGAAAGCCTGCTCAAGATAAAAATTAAGAAATGGGCTGGGAGTGCAGCCCAGTGGCATAGCACTTACAAATTACTTGTGAAGCTCTGGATTCAACCCTCAAGTACAAAAAGCAAAACAAAACAAAGAAAAACACCTTCGTGTAAGAACTGACACTTTGAAACTACTGGATGAACACCTAGGAGAAAAACACTTCAAGATATAGATGTAGGCAAAGACTAGAAAGAATAGCAAGAATTGACAAATAGGATTGCATGAAATTAAAAATCTTCTGCACAACAAAGCAAACCCTAAACAAAGCAACAAGGCAGCAATCAGAATGGGAGAAGATCCATGCTAGCAACCTGAAAAGGTTTTAAAATCCAGAATACATAAAGAACTCAAAAAAATTAAGCACTAAAATGAAATCTAATCAATAAATGGGAAATGAACTGAACACAGAGTTTTCAAAGGAAGACATACAAATGGCCAAAGAATATATGAAATAATATTCAACATTCTTAACTATCAAGGAAATGCAAATCAAAACTACACTGAGATTCCATCTCACTCTAGCGAGAATTGCTATCAGCAAGAAATCAAACAAGCAATGCTAGTAAAGATGCTGCAAAAAAAAAGAATCTTTTTTCAAGTGGGAATCTAAATTAGTGAAAACACTATAGAAATCAGTATGAAAGTTCCTCAAAAAAACAAAAATAGAACTTGCATATGTTCCAGGCATATGACTCCTGCAAATATATCCAAAGGCATCTATGTCATCATATCTCAGAGACACCTGCATGTCTATGTTTATTGAAGTACTTTTCACAATAGTCAAGCTATGGAATCAGCCTTTGTTCCTATCAATAGATGAATTGATTTTAAAAGTGTGAGATATAAATATATAGATATAGATATAGATATAGATATAGATAGATAGATAGATATAGATATATACACACACACATACACACACACATACATACATACACACACACATAATGTATTAAGCCATTTAAGAAAAATGAAATCTTGTCATTTGCAGGGAAGTGGATGGAGCTGTAGATCATCATGCTGGATGAAATAAGTCAGGCCTAGAAAGACAAATGTGGCATGTTTTCTGTCATATGTGGAATCTAGACTTAGGGGAAAAAAAGACTTGAAAGTCAAGGTAAGTGGGAGATGTTCTTGGGATGAGGAATAACAGCCAGAGGAGGAGGGAGAGATGGGTGAGGGTAATAGGGTAAGAGTTGAATAAATTCAAAGTACAAATTGCATGCATGACAATGTCACAATGAAACCCATCACTTTATGTAATGAATATATACTAAATTTATTATAAATGCCCACTTACTCAATAGAAAAGGGGCACTGGATTCTCCTGAGTTTCTGCTCCTTACACAGGACTTGGTTGCTTTTCCGTCTCTCAAGAGCCACTGTTTCCCATTTTCTGACATTCAGTGATTTGAAACTATTTGTTTAATATATTGTGTCTAGTGTTTACAGTATTTCAGATTGGAAGATATACTCAATCTCTGTTACTCCATCTTGACCAAAAGATGTGAATTTTTTAATGTCTTAAATTTGACAGTAATATTTGAGTCAGTCCATTCTGATGGTATTTTGGTTTTGTTTATATAGAATGGCATTTTTTCAACCAATAGGTATTGCTCCACAAATTAAAATATCTGGAATCTTATTCTTGCTGAGGATTCTGGGCCAGGATTACAATGTATTAAAATATCTAGAGCAATAACAAAACGTTGAAACATTTGCCTACACATCTCCAAGCCTCTAAAATTCGGATGTGTCCAAATAGCTTGGTTTGGGGTTTTACATGAATGTCATACCTGCATTAGTTAGCTGTACCACTGTCATCATTATAACAGAAAAACCAACCAAAGAAACCTTAATGGGGAAGAGACATTTATTGAAAGCTCAGGTTAGAGGATCAGTCTATAGTGAAGGCAGGGCAAGCATGGCAGTGGCAGCAGCAGCAGGGCCCTTAGCAGATGATGTCACAACATCTTGGGTCAGGAGACAGAGAGCAATCAGGGGCATGAAGCCAGGAAAAAACTTTAAAGGACTGCCCCCAATGAACCACTCCTGTAAAGCAACAATCTTACCTCACAAATTTCCATGACCTCTCGGGACAGAGCCAACAGCCAGGGATCCAACGTTAAAACTCATGATCTTCAAAGGACATTCAGATTTAAATCATAACATGTATCTAAATGCTTATTCTTTGTTTTTCTTGCTACCTGCTGGAGCTCAGCATTGAGGACTGCAAACCACAGTAAACCCACCATGCGAAAATTAATCCCTTCCTTCTCTTCAGACATCTCTTAAATATAGCCATACTGAGCCAAGGAGAGATTGAGAAGTTAGCAACAAGAAATAATTTCCTCTAATTTGGGATTGTAAAAGTAATTCTACAAGTGGGAAGTAAAATTTTTAATGGCAGATCACTTTTAGTTATTCTTAAACTTGTTCATATTATTTCTGACAGGAATATTTTTTTAAATCATTTTGTCCTATTCCATTTGGCTTCTGCTTTTTTAGATAAAGCTATTATCAATAAGCCATCTTGGAGGAAGAAAAGAGAAAAGATGATTTATTCCTGGCAGAAAGCCTCATTCTCAACCTTCCCAAACCAACACATTGACCTCAATGGCATAGCCCACAATGAAGTAGTTTGCTATTCCTTATATTAACTAGTAAGAAAAGATGATAATATTTTCATTTTGTATTATCTCTCTATTAAATAGCGTGTCTATTATATTAATATGCTGTCATAATCATGTTATTATGTCATAAATCTCTCCGCTCTTCATAAATTATAAATTGTTGTCAGTTTGTACCAGACACTGGTGTACTTTGAGAGGAAAAAAATGTTATCTATCTTTTATAATATTAAGATTCTTTATAAACAACACTGGTTACTTGGTTACATGATAGACTTCTTTGTTAGCACATAGTCTATTTTTAAACTTTTTTTTAAATCCAAAGTTTATTTTTTCATAGCTTTAAAATTATATATGTATATGTATATATGTGATATATATATGTATATAGACACATATTACCAACCAGGGAAAATGAAAGCAGAGTAGAAAGAAATGAGGAGGGATATAGTGGAGGAAGAGCGAAGGTTGAAGAAGGAGTCAAGGGGAGGAGAAACAATGTGAAGGATAAAGAGGGAGAAGATAATCTCAAAAAAAAGATATAACAATACATATATATGGAGGACAAAAAGAGAGAAAATAACCAAAAAATTCATGTTTATTTACTGTATATTAATCAAAAGTTTCTGTGAAATATGTAAGTTGATAAAAGAGTAAACAAAAATGATGTAATTGTTGCATAATGGAAATTACATAAGCCTTATTATTCTGTACCCTACCAACATTTATAAAGGAGAGTTTCAAAAAGAAAACCCTTAAAATATTTTTATTCAAATCTGACACATTTATTTTTTATCTTTGAGACTGAGAAATTATACCTTATTCTCCATTTTCTTTAAAATAAAATTACCATGTAGATAATCACACATCTTCAGTCTTGGTTTAACCATCTCTGAGAGAAAATTTCATTTATATTAAAAGAAATGAAAACAAAAGCGTAGTAAGTATCTAATGATGTGCATTTTAAATTTTTTCCTCACATACATGGCAGTATACAAATTGGCCTATGAAGCTCTCATAGAAATCCCTTCTATTTGGTGGTTGGCATGAAGCAAAACTCAGTGGAAGCAGCAATTGTCCTAATAAATGTACAAGTGACCTGGAACTGAGAAAAGAAAATATTGAAACATAAAAAATAATAATAAATTCGTGTCCTGCTCTCTTGGATAATTCAGAATTGGCCATAATTCCTAGTCTTTAGGATTCCTAGTTGGTGTTCTAACTAGAATTGGATAGCCTCGTAGATCATAAGCACAAAGCAAGCATACTAACAGCACACAGAAGTTGCATCTCTCCTCACCTTGCCCTCCAACCCAAACCACAATACCGGAAATAAAAATCCCAACTCAAGAAAATCTACAAATTTAACCTCAAATCCACATTAATGGGACATGCTTTTGACAATGGAATGACTCTGCCAAAGGCTCCTAAATCCAAAGGGCCTGTTAATTGGTTACAGAGCCAAGTCAGTTAGGAGGCCAATGCACACACCCAGGCTCAGGATATCCAGAAAGCATTGTGTCTAAAGAATGTGAATTTGGGAGTGCCACGAGCAAATGCTTCATGAATGTGACTAAAGTTTTCATTCCTTTCTGTACTAATTCCTTTTCTTTGCTTCTTTTTAATTCCTGAAATTTATACTATATCCTATTGTGGAACATGTGGGGAATACATATCTAACTAAAGAAGAGCATAGCTGTCACCTATAATCCCTCCATAAAAGCAAGCACGCCACATTTTGTCATACTATGCTCTCTGGCTTTGTGTTCTTATTTTTGTTGCTTTCTCTATTAACCATATTTTTCATACAGTATTGTGTGATAATCATTTCCCATTTTAGTAAAAATGTCTTCAGAATTTAATTTTCAAAGGATACAAAATATTTCCAATATATGGAGATATTGTATATTTAGCTTTTCCCCCCCTATTTGGAGTGTCTTGTTTATTTCCAAATATCTATTCTCAGAAACAATGCAGCAATGAGTTCAAATATCTTTTGATGCATTTCTATTTATTTTGGTACTATATATCCTAGGAGCAAAATTATTAGGTCAAATAAAAAATTTTCATTTCCTGGATACAAATAACCATGTTTCTTTGCAGAAATGTAAAATATGTTTATATCCCCACCTTCCATGAGTTTTGTCTATCAATATAATATTAGGAAATTCATTTCTTTATATAAAATACTGAAAATGCTACCATATTACTATTATTATTGGATTTTTATTACATGGAGGGTTACATATTTTCTTTATATGTTAAGTAAATATTCAATCTTTTATACTGAAAACCTACTCATTTCTCTTGCTCATTTAACTTTTTGGGGTTCTAGTGCTTTTCTTATCAATTGTGCATTCAAAAAACAGAACAGATTAACAATTTCCTATTAAAACTTGTGGCAAATGTTGTTCTAGTTGCTTTAATCATAGCTGCAATGATTTTTACATGTCTTTTGATATAATCAAGTCTATCATATTTTTATAGCTCTCTACATTGTTGTACTTGCTCTTCATCCTTTGCACAGCTGCAATAACATGCTAAAGTAAGACAGGCTGTGACTCAGACTCAGTACCAGCATACCAAAAGTTGTTTATCAGGAAGAAAAAAATTACAGAAAAAGTTAACCAGCAAATAAGAGCACTTACTCTGTCTATATATATATATCCTTTGATATACTGTATGTGAGCACTGTTGAAGGGTCTTGACCATACTAATAAATTGTGTCTAAAATCAGTACCTTGAGTCCTCTTAAGTACATGGTTCAAAGCACATACTCAGAAATCAGTTAGTAACTTCATTTATTTTGTAGTCGTTTGCTTCATGCTTGCATTAAATATTCTCTGAGTACTTACTCTTAACTGGGTCAGATTGAAGAGGATATGCAAGAGCATTCCCTAAATTAGGATTCAACACCTTAAGAGTATGTTTAAGTGAATTATGATATGGCAAAATGTCTGGATGACATTACTTTCCACCTCCATCTCTTTGAAATTTTGGTTCATTAGGGTCATTAGCCATTAAGATTAAATAAGGAGTAGGTAAAGGAAGTGAGAAATAAAGTGTAGATGTTTGTTAGGCAATATAAACAATGCTACAAAATAAATTGTGGGGGAAATATGGTTCTCTGTGGAACTAGGATCTAGAAATAAGCTTTCCGAAGTGTGTTTGGACTTTTGCTCCCAAAGGCAACAATGGCAAGCCCATTTTGACTCATCTCCAAAGCATCCCCTATCATCCTCTTCCAACTATATTTCTTTAGGTTTAAATATTGTATTTGAATTTGGATTAAAAACATAATTAAAGACTTGTTCACTGCAAGATAATTTTGAAACTGTAAAGATCTTAGAAAAGACAGACAGACAGAAAGAAAAAAGGAAAGAGAGAAAGAAAGAAAGAAAGAAAGAAAGAAAGAAAGAAAGAAAGAAAGTGAAAGGAAAGGAAAACAGCCAAGAACCAAGAGTAGAAGATATTCTTGCTTGCTAACAAAGAATAGAAAAGAGAGATCCTTTGGCTAACCTTGCCATTGTCCCACCACCCATCCAAAACAATTGTTAAGAGTCATTTGTTTGGCCATTTTATGGACTCCTTTATAAGTTTTACTAAGATCAAAACAGAAGAGTGCCTTGAGGAAGTGATCAGCCTGACTCAGCCCCATTGTTCCTTAGTAACTTCAGTCAGTGTCTCTTAGCCTAAAACTCCAACAACACTTTTCATGCTGCCAATCAAATGTGAACTTCCATCTACTCAAATCCTCATGTATCTGGTGTGTGATTCTTGTATGACCCTCGTTATATACTTCCAACCATTATATTCCCTTGAAGACTCTTTGACTCCAGTCCTCCCTACCCACAACAGATTGTTTAGATGCATCTACTCCTTGTTTCACTGTGTGGTTGCTGAACATATTGATTGCAGAATTGAAATGAGATGCATTTTTGTCTGTCTCATATTCTGTCTTTCCATATCTCTTAATTTCTCCCAATTTTTTAGAACCAGAGAATTAAGAGGATAAAAAATGTAATAGGCTAGACATTCATATGTTTAAACATTATCACCAGTGCAATGGTATTAGAAGGTGTGGACTTCAGGAGGTGATTAGGTCACAGGGTGGAACTTTCATGATTTAGATTAGTGCTCTTATAAAAAGAAACTCTGAGAACTCCCTTGTCCCTTCCACTCTGTGACAACATAGTAAGAATATTGTCATCTGTAATTCAGAAAGTAGGCTCTCTGCAGACACCAAATTTGCTGGCATCTCCAGAACTGTGAGAAATAAATTCATGTTGTTGATAAGCCCCCCAGTCTAGAGTGTTCTGTTATAGAAACCAAAACAGACTAACACAAGAAGAAATAAAACATGGCTCACAAAAGTGGAATAAATAAAGTCTGATTCTTGCTGGATCACAAGTCAGGGTATACACTTCTGACACAAGAAAAGTGAAAGTCTTTACCAGGAAAATAACAAATTACCCTGCAGAGTGGCCTGATACTTCTTTAGTTTAAAACCACAATTCTCTATGACCATATGTAGAGAAAGTTGCATAGTTTACTTAGGATGGGTCAGAAGTCTTCCTTCCAAGGGGCACTCCCATCTGCACATTCTAACATCAATCAGAATTCACATGGCTCTTCCCCTTCATTCCTGCCGGGATCATCCAGATTCAGTGTGAGGAGATCACTGGCTGACTGTTGGCCAGAAAAAACATGCACTCGGATAGATTATCTGATCTTTATTAAAAAACAGAATTCTTTAAATTCCACAGTTTAGCTATCACAACAGCTAACAAATATTTGGCCCTCGCTATGTGCTTGACTCTATGCCAGTTACAAGGAATACAAAGGTAAATATTAAGGGACTCACAGTCTAATAGGGGAGATCAACAAATTAGCAATCCAGAACAATGCAATATATTTTATTTTAAAAAAAGAATGAGTAACCTTGAAATATTTTTAAAAACAAAGTTTTGTTAAACAATAAATAGGAAGTGATTGACTTTATCTGGGTGGCTAACATATTTTTCCTTCAGGACCTCTCTATCATCCAGCCACTATCCTAAACAATGGGGACAGAGAATTAAACACAGCCCCCATCTACATGTAGCTTAAGTCAACCTGGAGAGAAACCACTCAAACAAATAAATACATAAATTAAATTATAGCTAAAAATAGTGGAAAGTGTAATGAGGAAAAAAATATGATAGTATAAAAGGAACGGATGGTGACAACCAATTAAATGTGGAGATTAAGAATGGGGTTTTCAGAGGAAATGACATTGCAGGTAAGAATGAGAAAAGAGTAGAAATCAGCCAGAAAAGGAGCTAAGAAAGAAGATTCCAGGCAGAGACACAGCTTGAACAAAGACCTTGAGAGAAGACATAATTTTTTTTCCAAAAAAGCCTGTATGACTTGAGCATAATAAACAAATCTGGGTATCCCAGGATACAGAAATTTAAAGGCTGGGACCAGACAAGTCAAGATTTGGTGGCCTAGCTAAGAAGATCAAATTTCATTTTGAGCAGGGTGGGAAGCCATTGAAGCATCTGAAATGGGAGGAAATTCTTCCCAAATGACTCTGAGTCCCTATCATTTGTGTCACTGAACATTGTACGGTATTGTACAGACCCTGAATGAACTCTTGCTCTCTTTAGTGACTGCTTCTAATCACTGAGGATTAATACTTAACTGGTGGTATTTAGATCTAACAGACCTGAACAATGTATTTACACTCATCTTCTACACATTAATCCTATTTACAAAATGTTGTCCCCTCTGTTCTCTCTCCTCTTTTCCCCACATCTAGTATCTATGTCCCCAGAATCCCCTTCAGCCAAGCTGATTTAGGGTCTTCCCACCTAATAGGATCTTTTCCCCTCTCTAACTTCTTAGAAACCCCACCCCCTCAACCTCCTTCTTTTTCTCCAGAATCTAATTCTTACCTCCACTTCCGAGACTCTCCCTAGCTCCTCTCCCCTAAGATTTAGTGTGTACTATGCTCATGAGTGAAATGGTAGAAAGGATCAGACTTATCAAATGCAGTAACAACAATGAAGTAAACACTTAAAAACTTTCTTTGCTTGTATTTTCTATATGTACTGAATGTACAAAATGTTTGTATTATTGTAGACTATGTTGGCATTAGCCTTCAGCAGTAGCTCTGTGGCATCTGATACTGTCAGATCTCGGAAGCTAAGCAGGATTGGGCCTGGTTAGTACTTAGATGGGAGACTGCCTACAAATACCAGGTGCTGTAGGCTTGGGAGATGAACCTGCCAACCCACTCCCCCAAAAAATCAATCTGCCATTGAAAACTCTATGAACTGCAGAGAAGCACTGATAATACTGTTTTGGATGAGTCGGAAACAAACTTGACGGCACCTAACAACAACAACAATGTTGGTATTGTGGTTAGGTATCATCAGGGTCAGGTCTGATTCCCAGTGACCCTATGTACAACATATTGAAAAACTCCCTGACACTGTGCCATGCTGAGCACTGTCAGTGCTTCTCTGCTATTCATAGGGTTTTTGATGGATTATTTTGGGATTGTTTCAGGAGTGGGCTGCCAGGTCCTTCTTCCATCTTTGCAGTGCCAGGGATCAAACCCAGGGCCACAGAGAGTGCAGAGCAGCACTCTACCACCTGAGCTAAACCCCAACCCCAATTGTAGACTACATGCCCACCCATTTCCTGTTCTAGACTCTTCAATGGCTTCCCACCTCTAACCAATGATCTTATAGTAAGTAATAATATCCCCTAGTTAATGTGACAAATAAACAATATAGACTACATAAAATTTGTTTCAGTATCTTATTTCTCCTTCATTTTCTCCCTTTCTTCCTTGCTACTTTCTTTCCTTCCCTAGTTCTCACTCTTCTTTCTCTTATCCATTCCTCTTCTGCTGTCCTCTCTACCTTCTGCAAACAATGGCTGCTCAGTAAATGCTACTGATTACTTCTTGGTTGATTTTAAATAATTTCCAAAGTGCTGAATACTGTATCCTTCTCTGTATCATCCCCACCTTCTTCCTCTCTCTGTTCTTCTTGCCTCAGGATCTCTACTTATGTCCAAGGATAACAGTTTTTGTTCTTTTATCTTCTTTAGTATGGTGCATTAAATAAGTCTGACAGTTCTGGGGATGTTGGGAGTGAGCAAGAGTCTTCTGAGTTTCTAGGCTGCATGGTGAGGCCAATCTCCCCAAACTTTCCTTACATGTCATGGGCAAAGATCCTCTTTTCTGTAAAAGTTCTACTATTACTACAATCAAAAATAGTTGGGGATCACAAAACATTTGACAAGGGAAAGAAACAGAGCCAGCCAAAATTCATGTTTCCCTCTCTAAAGTGGTAATTGGCCCAAAGAAATAAGATTTTAAAGTGCAACATATATAATAAAGGATGAGCAAATTTTAAGCAAGCCAGCTTTGCTGGCACTGTGTAGCAGTGACTGTATACATATGAAGAGCCATATACGGTAGCAAGGAAGAAAGGAAGAAAAGGAAGAAGAAATAAGACCGTGAAAAAAGTTTTATCTAGGCTATATTATTTATTTGTCACATTAACTCATGGATATTTTTATTTACTATGCAATCACTGAATAGGGGTGGAAAGCTATTGAAGATTCTAGAACAGGAAATGAATATGCATATCATCTACAATAATGCAGGGTAATGTTGTACACATTTACCTACTTATATGATCCCAACAATTGCTCCTGATATTTTCCTTTATGCTTAAATTTACACAATTCCTGTTTTTTCCCCATTGTCTCTGGTTTTCAGTTCTCATCTCAACTGTACCCCCTATCAGCAGAGAGTAATTTTTCATTTTACTCTTCAAAGTCTTCTATCTGACATGTCTATGTTTAATCATTTCCTCTGGCTCCATTTACTTTAGGCTGATCTTCAGAAGCCACCTTAGCTCTGACTCTAATAGAATTGTCTAAGATGGACCACATATGAAGTTGTTGTTGCTGTTGTTATGGGCCATCAAGTCATGTCTGACTCATAGCGACCCTTATAGGGTTTTCAATGGCTATTTCAGGATTGCTCAGGGAGTAGATTGCCATGTCCTCCCATTTCTGCAGTGCTGGGAACTGAACTTGGGACCTCAAAGACTGCAGAGCAGTGTTCTACCAACTGAGCTAAATCCCAGCCTATGTATGAAGTAGCTGCCAATAAAAATTTCTTTAAAACCTCTTGAAATGAACAAAATGAAGTGTTTCATCATGTGCTGGGGATCACTTTCACTGATTCTTGAGGGATAATCGCTAGGCTTTCAGGAATTTTTCAAATCAGTTGTTGAACACCATCTTTATTAAAAAGTAAGCTATTTAAACTTATAATTAAATAAATGATACTAAAATAAAGGGAATATACATATGCAAAACTCCTGACTTCTGAATACTACATTTTTACTGTGTTTTTATTCTTTTGTGGTTATCTTCAACTAATGCATCCAGATGAGGGGAATGTTGTGACATGATGCAGTAATGCATTTATTTTCCCAGCTTTGCATTCAGTGATGCTAGCCATAGTAAGAGTATTTACACTACAAAAATCAGCAAATGCTACAGGGGAGAGCCTCCCCACATACATCCAGCTGCTAAACACTAGCACACTACTACAAAAGGGTGCTGTTGTTTTCCAGATGTGGTTAATGAAGACAAAGGTATGGGGTAGAATGAACATTCATAGTCACTTCCCCAGGATCTGCTCTCATACTGTTCTTTTCCTGAGACCCCACCTTATTTAGCCACATAGTTTATGTGGTATTTTGCCTTCAGCTGCAGACCTAGGCTCTTAGTTTCTTAAACAAAATGACTAATCCCACCCAAGCCTTTGACTGTAGTAAGCCAGGTTTGAGGACAAATTATGATCCAAGTCTGGCCACATATGAGCCCTATACCTGATATGAGGGGTTTGACTCAAGCTACCCAGAAATCCATTCTGTAATTCTTGTTAGACATGAACAAAGAAGCATGCAGCCCCAGAAGACATTGGTAATCTTCTTGGAACCATAAGTGAAAGAGAGTGCCCAAGAATGAATATAAGCTGAGGAAGTAGAATCTAAAAATGGTGAGGGAAAAACTAGGTTGTAGACCAAGTATTGTCTGAAAACCTAATCTTAAAATTTATGTGAGTCAATAAATTTCCCTTTGCCTTTGCTGTTGTTGGATGCGTCGTGTCCAACTCATAGCAACCCTTACAGGGTTTTCAATGGCTGAATATTTCAGGATTGCCTCAGGAGTGCATTGCCACATCCTTCTCCCACCCTTTACCTTTGATCAGACTAAAATGTACTTCCACTTACTTGCACAAAAACAATTCCTTTCTGATACCTGACATGGTATTTTTATCTTTAGATGAGGTACTTGCAGGAAGAAAATAAATACTCTTAGCTCTAACCAAAGAGCAAGCTGACTATCTGACCAAAGAGTAAGCTCTTTATAGGTTGATAATTTTTATTGCATACCTTTGCATATGTATACTAACACTATAACCTGAAGGTAGGGAGAAAGTAGAGGTGCTTAATATAAGTTTGCTTAAGTGAATTGGTTAATAAGAAGGGGGGAATTATGCAACAAGTAGAATGAATCAGAGTAAATTCCTCTTCTTTGGCCAAGCAGCCAATTTGAATTCATCTGTTGTCACTTGTGAATGTCCCAGGGAAAAAAGAATGAAGCAATGTAGCTTATGAGTGTCTCAATTAGAGGAAGTTGTAGTTTTCTGCTGGGATAGAGTAAAAATCAGCCTTGGTCTTCTAGCTGGCATAAACACTAAGACTACTTTGCTCTATGTCCTTATAATGCCAAGTATTTGGATAAGAACTAAAATGTGCGATCAACATGCCTCAAAAAAAGTCTATGGATGTAATGCCACATCAACAAAATATCCAGTTATTTAATCAGACTTCTCATTGTCTAGCCAGGAGTTTGAGTTGTATATTTCAGTGAAAGTCATCACAAAGAGTGTGACAGTCCCAGAACTATGTGGCCCCATGCCTGTGAGTGAAACCAGTCCCATGGGACTCAGAGACAGACAGGTATGCAACACTGGCAAATTGATGCTAGTGGTTCAAAGAGCAAATAACCATGGAAATAGAAGCGCTGCTTGCTTCTGCCTTCCTACCAAGCCCTTATTTTCTTTATCCACAATCATGTCACCACCCAACATAAAATATATCTTATTTATTTATTTTACTGTAATTCTCTCTCAACTTCCCTAGAATGAAAACTCTAGGAAGACAAGGATGTATCTCTGTTTTTGTTCACTGCTATACTCCCAATACCTGAAACAGAATCTGGTGTATAGTATATGCTTAATATTTGTTGAACAAATGAATGGACTTTAGGATGGCCATTTGCCAATCAACTCATACATCAGAAACTAAAATAGCCTGGTGAAAAAAAATAAGTTTTCCTCAGAAAAAAATTAGATTAAAAGTATCTGTGCCTTAGTAGCTCAACTATAATTTAACTGTGTGTCTATATATCTAAAAAGAGGATAGGCATGTTGAAACCGACCTGTAATTCCAGCAATAGGGAGGCAGAGGCAGGAGGACCTCAAATTCAAGACCAGCCAGGACTGTAAAGTAAGACTTTGTCTCAAATTAAAAAAAAAAAAGTATATTGATGTGTATATACATTGTTGTTAGGTACCATTGAGTCAGTGTCTGACTCATAGGGACCCTGAGTACAACAGGGGAAACACTATTGTCAGTGCTTCTCTGCTGTTCATAGGGTTTTCAATGGCGGATTTATTTTGGGGAGTGGGTTGTCAGTCCTTCTCCCTAGCCTATGGCACCTGGTGTTCCCAGGAGGTCTCCCATCCAAGTACTAACCAGGCTCGACCCTGCTTAGCTTCCGAGATCTGATGGGATCGGATGCCACAGGGCTACGGCGGCAGGTGTGTGTGTGTGTGTGTGTGTGTGTGTGTGTGTGTGTGTGTGTGTACATATACCTGTAATATATCATAGGAGACAATAACTACAAAGTATTAGCTTAAATATACAATATAGGTGCTTAGTGCTGATGGTTTTTCATAAAATCAGTGAGTTTGGTTGTTCTTTTATTAAACTAGAAAATTCTATTTTTTAGCTTTTGATCTCACACCTATTACAAACTATGCATTAATCAATTTCCTAAATTCCCATTGCTCCCAAAGTACTGTTTCCAAATAAAACTGTCATTTCTGACACTTCAAATTTGCCTTCAGAGAAAAACTTTTTAAATGTAAACATGGACATGATCAGCAAATCCAATCTATTTACTTAAACATGTGGAATGGCATTTCTCCAGGGGAATCATCCTTCCCTCCAATATTTTAATAACAAACTAAGCTTTTTGTTGTGGAAATTCTGTTGATTCTATCCTCATTTTCCTCTCCAAGCTAAATTCTATTTACAGGGTCTCTCTGTCCAATCTTTAAAAAGAAACCCTGTACCTTTAATAACAGAGACCTGGTGAGAGCTTTCTTTCCAAACTTGTTCCCTGACTTCCAAGTGACGAAATCAGCTGTAATTTGAGAGCCCAGAGATCCTCAGGATATCTTTAGCCAAAGGAAAAGCTCGGTGTTCCCATCCAGTCCAGCAGTTGAAATAGTGTCAGAAAGCAAGAGCCTTTCTCTCTAACACGCTCCATCTTCCAGGAGCAAGAGGGAACTCCAAGAAGGGTACGGGAGCCAGCTACCTCCGAGACCTGGAGGCGGGGTTCTCCCCTCTGCGCCTTGATCCGGGTGGGAAAGAGCCAGGCGGAGCTCCAGCCACCAGCAAAGGAGCAAACGCAGAGCTAGGTGCTTCCTGCGCCGTTGCGGGGCGTGCTACCAGGGCGCTGTCGTGCAGAGCCACATGAATGAATCCTGCTGGGGACTGGAGGCTAGGGAGCAGCAAGCCGGCCAGGGCTGAGGCGGACGCTGTCTCGGGGAGCCACTGACTCCCAAGAGGTCCCCGTTGTTCCTGGGCAAAAGTCTTCCCCTGGCGTCCCTACTCATCTGGAATATCCAGGATGGTGTTGCTGAAGTTCCTCTGGATGGGTTTCTTCTGCCACCTGTGTCAGGGCTACTTTGATGGCCCTCTGTATCCAGAGATGTCCAATGGGACTCTGCACCACTACTTCGTGCCCGACGGGGACTATGAGGAGAATGATGACCCGGAGAAGTGCCAGCTGCTCTTCAGGGTGAGTGACCGCCGGCGCTGCTCCCAGGGCGAGGGGGGCCAGGCCAGCAGCTTGCTGAGCCTCACGCTTCGAGAGGAGTTCACCGTGCTGGGCCGCCAGGTGGAGGATGCTGGGCGCGTTCTGGAGGGCATCAGCAAGAGCATCTCCTATGACCTGGACGGGGAAGAGAGCTACGGCAAGTACCTGCGGCGGGAGTCACACCAGATTGGGGATGCCTACTCCAACTCGGACAAGTCCCTCACTGAGCTGGAAAGCAAGTTCAAGCAGGGCCAGGAACAGGACAGCCGGCAGGAGAGCAGGCTCAACGAGGACTTCCTGGGGATGCTGGTCCACACCAGGTCCCTGCTGAAGGAAACGCTGGACATCTCTGTGGGGCTCAGGGACAAGTACGAGCTGCTGGCCCTCACCATCAGGAGCCATGGCACCAGGCTAGGTCGGCTGAAAAACGATTATCTAAAAGTATAGTTAGAAGGGCACAAAAGCCAGGGAGAGGGCAAACCAGCCCCAGTGTGGAGGGTGGGAGGCAGAAGATGGGGCTAAATTTTCTCTTTTAACTGTTATTTTTTATATCCAGATTTGCACTTTGAGAATGAATCTGAGGTCATCTTTATAAAGAAAGAAAAAGTTGAAAGGTTGAGTGATTCTGTTTTTGGTTTTAGTTTTGTACATTTTATTTATATAGTTACAATGAACTTGTCATCCATAAAGAGTAATTGTAAAGTAATATCTCCTGTAGGATGCTTTATAACTCTGTAAAGGTAACTTGTTTCAGACACACCTAAAAGGATACATTTTATGTGTAGGGACCGATTAAACATCTTCATCCTGGAGGTTGTGTAGATATACCGAATGAACATAACACATAGCTCCTTTCTACCTTCAGCCTTCTTTCTTGGGCTGTGAAAGCTGAGGTGCCAGTTTTTCAAATGAGGTCCAAGGTGTTGCTCTGTATTTGTGCCAGCCCATGGAGGTTGCTTGTTTCTTATTCTCCTTTTCTCTCTTATTTATTAACTATAGTCTGTGAGTTGATTTTTTGTTTGTTTTGGTTTGATTTGATTTGGTTTTTAATAAGACTAGTACTGAGAACTTATTTGCAAATCTCCTTTGCAGGGTGATTTGCGAGGCTCACTGAATGGGTTTAGTGTAAGTTAAATTAGTAGCATCATTTATGAAGTCTGTGCTTTGTGGTGGTTGCCCACTCATGTTGATATGCTGATTTGTTATATCTTTCATTGTATGTCTATGTTTTGTCATCGGTACTGTCATTAATTACAAAGAAATACATAGATTTATTGAACACATCCCTCAAATGACTGTGATTTAAGTTACCAGTGTATTCTTTCTCATTAGAGGGTTTTGTTTCTTTTTGCTTATTGGAAACTTGTACTTCAAGAAGAGGATTCTAATTTTAATAACTCCTGACCTAACTTTTATTATTCAGCTAATAAATGTTTTCATATAGTACTGTTTTATTTTGTAATTTACATCTGTAACTTTCATATTTCAAAGAGGAGCCAATGCAAATGAGAGAGAAGTTTGGGATTTAAACCAACTTACCTATAGTATATGACAAAGAAGGGAAAAAGACACGTTCCCCCCCCCCTCCTTGGCAATCCCAGTCACTTCTCACACCACCCTC
Source organism: Pedetes capensis (assembly GCA_007922755.1). Classification (NCBI taxonomy): domain Eukaryota; kingdom Metazoa; phylum Chordata; class Mammalia; order Rodentia; family Pedetidae; genus Pedetes; species Pedetes capensis. Next base: position 78,636 of record VMDO01005524.1, on the reverse strand, counting down.
AAAAAAAGTTTTAAAAATCTGGCCAGCTTGTGCCAGAGCTTTAAATTTGGTGTCTAATGGTCTGCTTAAAAAACCTTAAATTTCTCCAATCTTTTCCCATAGACTGATTTGGAAAAGTATATGGTTCATACTTTTTTTGCAGTCATCATACAGAGGGAGCATTATATTCTGTTATAGGAATTACAATGACGCTTAGTAATTTCAAAGCTAGGTCTATGTTCTTTAACTAATGGCTTAAAAATGTGGAGATTCACTTTATTTCATGTCTTGCCCTGGCCAGTTCTAACCCTCACCTTAAATATGCTTTCCTTTCATACACACACACACACACACACACACACACACACACACACACACACACCCAGTTCTAACCCTCACCTTAAATATGCTTTCCTTTCATACACACACACACACACGCGCGAAAATAAACAAGTGTTCATACTCATCGGTTCAGTAGACAGCTGTTTTATCTCTCCCACACAAGATGAAACCAGTTTTCTACTTCTACAAAATGCCCAATATCTTACTATTACAAAAGGGGAAACTGAGATCCAGACATAATAGGTGAATTATCCTCAGCTAGTTGTAGCAACCCCAGGTCACTTAGATTTGAGTATAGGACTTTCTCTTGTTACTCTTTTTCAAGGATACTGAAAGATTAAAGAGAGAGAGTGGCCAGAAGCCTGAACCTGTGCTTAACTCTCTTACTCCTTAAAATAAAAATCAACTTATGAAACAATACCTAAAATCATCATTTATAATTTTTTCATCACTCAGGAGCCTGCTTTTAGATACCTTGTAGATTTTTTTGTGGGAAGGAGTGATCACTAGAAAGTTTAAAAAAAAAATTTCCCTTTTCATTCTGAAAAAATAACAGCCAGGAGAAGGACAATGCTATTTGACACTTAAATTATCTCAAAAATTTCATATCACTCACTTCAAAGTACTCAGGTACAACCCACACACATATCAAATGTCATCTTTTGATTTTCTAAACTATAACAGAATATTGGACATAAGAGAAGGCTGGCAAACTGCTTTCTTCATGCATGTTAATTTCAATCAATTGGTAATGGTTGCATGTGGTATTATGTTAAGGACTCAAACGTCACAGAAGTAAAGAGTGCTGTCCCCAATTAGAGATGTCTCCATGGGTTCAGGAGGGAGAGTAGCAACACATCTGCTCCAAATTTGAAAACCCTGAAATAGATTATGTCTGAGCTTCTTTCCAGTGCTAACATTGTATGATTCCTACAAAACCAAACCAAAATTATCTGGCATTGAATCATTACATTCAAGGCTAGATGTGCAGCCAGTTATCCCACAGAGTCTTATATAAATGGCCCCAGAGGGCAAATGGGAATTTCCAGGTGGGGAGACAGGGAGGAAACTGTCCTGAACAGCCTGCCTAGATGCTGGCATCACAAGGATTTTCTAATTCTCTCATTGTAGGGAGCCAGCCCCATTCAGAGCTTCTTCCCCACTTCCTCACTATTCTCATTAGACTTTGTTACTCACACAATGACAAATTCTCTTTCAAAGCAATGGTCCTTTATTTCTTATACAATGAAACATTTTGAGAGTAAGAAAACCACATACTGTCTTTCTTGAGAAATCTACTTACAAACACATCCATACAATTTAGAATATTCATCGTGGTTACTAATATTTTTTACCACTTAATCTGTGACAGGCACTGGGCAGTGTTTTGGGTATTTCTGAGATATTACAAACTATTAAGATTACATCAATGGATCAAAAGTTCAAAAAAAAACCTTGGAGTTTTATTTAGAGGAAGAAGCAATTGTCATTGTGGTTAGTATTATTATTTATAGTAACAACAAAATAGCTAACATTTTTGAGAAGTCAATCTTATTGGTAAGTTCAGTGCCAAGAATTGTGTTATTTCCCTTAATTCTAACAACAAATTGTGTGAGGAATTTTATAAAAAGAAACTGTAGTTGTTGTTGTTGTTGTTATTGTTGTTGTTGTTAGTTGTCAAATCTGAGTCAACTCATAGCAACCCTATATACAATGAAACACTATCTGATACTGTCCCATACCTGGCACTATGTCAGTGCTTCTTTGCGATTCATAGGGTTTTTGATGGCTGATGGTTTGGGGAATGGGATGCCAAGTCCTTCTCCTAGCCGGCAGCACTTGGTGTTCCCAGGCGGATTCCCATCCAAGTATTAACCAAGCCCAACCTTGCTTAGGTTCTGAGATCTGACCAAATCAGATGCCAGGGTGGTACTAGTCATTTTCTATTGCTATGACCTGAGGAAAGCCAATTTAAAGAAGGAAAGATTTATTTTGGCTCACAGTTTCTGAGGTTTCCATTCATAGTTACCTGAGCCCATTGCTTCTAGGCCCTTAGTGAGGCAGAAGGTACTGCCGAGAGGGCAAGAAAAACAGCAGCTCACCTCATAGCAGTCAGGAAACAGAGGGAGTGAGCACACACCAGAAGGGGCCAAGAATAAGATACAGCATGCAAGGGCACCTCCTCAAGGACCTACTCCATTTAACTAGGTCCCACTTCCTAAATTTTTTGTCACTTCCCAATATCCCATCAAATTTTGAACTCATGAGTGGTCAGATCATTCATGTTCCAGTCACATCCCAAAAGCCCCACCTCTGAACCCTGTAGCATTAGAGACCAAGGCTTTAATACCTAAGTTTTTGGGTGGAACATTTTAGATCCAAATCATAGAAAGAAGAAATACATTTTATAAAAGGAAGCAATGTACTTGAAGCCCTTAGAACAACAGAGTTAATCCTCAATAAATGTTAGTTATTACTGTTTTGATTATTATCATGATTTTTACAACTGAGGCCCAGAAATCCTAAGCACTGTTCTCAAGGTTAAAACTGTGTGATGTATTATATACTTTACTATGCTGTCACTTTCCACTGATGATTATCTAGTGAGCTACATGATCAAATAAAATGAAGGATGTGGAGGATAGGAGTTCCCTGTGGCCTCTAACCACCAACTCCAAATGCTAATCTCTATTGTTTAGATCCCTGAAACTATCTGGCAGGCAGAAAATTATTGACTCCTCTATGTATAGAACTATTCATTGATACTTTCTCAGTGAGACACATTGTTCAATACCACTACTTAGTCTCTCAGTCTCACCATGTGAATAGTTCCATATGCTTATTTTGAAGCATTCTGTAAGTATCTGTGTATCGGGGGGCTGTTGATGAAAAAGAAAAGACTATTTTAGTCTTGGCAATGACCAAGCCAGCCCCATAAAAGTCATTAGAAATCATCAGAAACTAGTAGATGTGTTATACGGAGCAATACCAAAAGGGTGGCCAGTAGTTCGCAAATTTTGCACTGCCTTTTAAACTCTTGGTTTTGTGTGTGTGTTTGTTTGTTGTTTGGGGCAGTAGTTTGGGGTTGAACCCAGGGCCTCACACATACTTTGCAAGTGCTCTAACACTGAGCTGCACCCCAGCCCATTTTCTAATTTTTTTCTTGAGACAGAATCTTGCTAAATTATATAGGCTGTCTCTGGCCTTGAACCTGCAATTCCCTTGCCTCTACCTCTGGAGTAGCTGGAATTACTGGCGTAAGCCAATGTATCTGGCTTTTTGAATTCTAGTTTACAATCATACTACGGAAAAAGGCTCAAAACTTTCTGACAGAAGCCTTGAAACTTACATTATAAACTGCTTTTATAAGTCATAAATGTATGCATGAAAACTAATAATATGAAATGATCCTAAAGGATGATGGCGGGGTCAAATTTTCTTGGGACTTTTTTATAGGATGATAACTAAAATCATCTTGATATGGAATATTACTTGGGTTGTTGTTAGGGGCCACCGAGTCATATCTGATTCACAGCGACCCTCATAGAGTTTTCAATGGCTGATTGTTTCCAGATTGTCTCAGGAGTGGATTGCCACATCCTTCTCCCATTTTTTTGGTGCTGGGAATTGAACTCAGCACCTCAGAGACTGCAAAGCAGCACTCTACCAACTGAGCTAAATCCCAGCCCATTACTTGGGTAGGAGATATAAATGCTAAATTGTAATTGTTTTACAAATGTTTCTTACTTGGGTAGGAGATATTAATGCTAAATTGTAAATGTTTAACAAATGTTTTAATATAAGAGGAAAAGCAATTAGAGGCCTAAGAAGTCTTGGTTATAATAAAACATAGACATTTGCAACAATAATTCACCGGCATAGGGAATTGGATTCTGTAACTCATCTTAGTAATTTTAAAATTGGGCTTGTCTTAAGGGAATAATATTTGTACAATCAAGATCCTGATATATCTTTCATCAAATATTTTTAATGAGCACCGTACAAGATACACAGGATAGAAATAGCATAGATGTGTTAGGAAACTGATCTCTAAAAAAAGATTTAGAGGGCAGAAATATGAGAAGGTACATTGGAGAAGGCAAAAATTTCTATTGGAAATCAGTAAGAATCTAAGTTAGAAGTCTGGAAAATGTAAAGCAATGGGCATAAAATAAGGATTTGGCATAAATCACACATTCAAGGATATAAAGATTTCAACATTGGTGTTACTGTTGTTGTTTCATCTTTGTAATAGCTTTTTTCCTACTTGCAAAAGTCATGCCTGCTGAGTGTTAATAACAGAGAAAGCATAATAAATACCAAGAAGAGAAACTCATTCATATTCTCAAACTCCCTCTCCCGCCCTCTTATTATTTGCTTTTTGGCGTACATGTATGTTCTTTCAGTGCTTTTTGTGTACATGTATGTATATTTTTCCTTTAGAAAAATTAACATATTGAGCACATTGTTTTGCAGCCAATTTCTATCTTAGGCATTAAATATACTAGATGCATAAGTCTTTTAAAAATTCTTAGCTCTATTCATAGTGCTTCAGGTGTTAGTTCTTAGTTCTAGATCTTGTCCATTATAATATTAGCCATAAAACTTTGAAAGAGTCTCTAAAATGTTCTGAAAATTAGTCAAATTTTTTAGAAAATGAAGATTAAAAACAGCTGGTATTTATTGAATAAATACTGATCAAAGTGTTGTCTATATATTATTTTATATAATCTTTCCACAATTATATTTTAGGTAAATATATTTTATAAATTTTTCACATAAGGAAACAGAGACAAAGAAGTTATATGCCTTGCTCGAGATTTCATAGCTACACAGGATTGGAATAAAGAATTAAAAACAGAGCCAGGGCAGTGGTGAGCACCTGTAATCCCAGCAACTCAGGAGGCAGAGGCAGGAGAATCGCAAGTTCGAGACCAGAGGCAGTCTGTGTAAGATAGTGAGACCCTGCCCCCAAAAAAGTTTAAAAATGGGCTGAGGGTGCAGCTCAGTCATACAGCACTTGCAAAGCATGCAAGTGCAAGGCCCTGGGTTCAAACTCCAGCACCACAAAAAAAAAAAATTTTAAATTTAAAATCTAGTAGCTATCTCTTATACTTCCATAATAATTTCTAAATGATATTTTTTCTTTTTGAAGACAACAAGTTGGACATATGATTTGTTAAATTACTTCCTAGTCTACCCCCTATGATAAATGGCCTGTAAAGTGGACATTGTCCTCACACAATTTCCTTAATTGAAAAAATCAGACCCAAGTTCTCTCAAAGAAATTTTTTCTTTCTCTGTTTGACACAGAAATTCTTTACATCTGCACGTCAGTCTGTGGTGTTTTTGGCCTAGGAGCAACTGGGTTTATGTCACATATATTATCACATTTGACAATAACAAATTTTTTATAGCTGCTTAACTTGCAAGGATGGTTCATGGTACTCACCATTTGGCAAATGGTGACCTAACATTTTCAGATAGGAAGTTACTCTGTGAGTGCTTCTTGAATCCACATATAATTCCTCATCCATGCAGGTCTGCCATACTATAAATATGTATTAGGCAGTTCTATGTACTATTTTAGATAAGATGGTCTTAAATAACTTCTCTGAATAAGTAGGATGGATATTTGAAATGATCTTTAAATCTTAAATAGAAGCCAGAAAGGTAAATGTCAAAGAGTGTTTCTGTTATAAGACTTGTTGTTGTTGTTGTTGTTGTTGTTGTTGTTGTTGTTGTTGTTAGGTGCTGTTGAGTCAGTGTCTGACAAATAACAACCCTATGTGCAACAGAGGAAACACTATTGTGCTTCTCTACTATTCATAGGGTTTTCAATAGTTGTTTTTTAGGAGTGGGTTGCTGGGTGCTTCTCCCAAACCTACAGCACTTGGTGCTCCCAGGCAGTTTCCAATGCAAGTACTAACCAGACTCAACCTTGCTTAGCTTCTGAGATCTGACGGGATTGGACGCCAGGGGGGTATAGTGCAGGATGGTACAAGAATGTTGTTGTTGTTATTATTAGGTGCGGTGGAGTGGATTTCCGACTCATACCCTACGTACAACAGGCGAAACACTATTGTCAGTGCCTCTCTGCTATTCATAGGGTTTTCAATGGTGGATTGATTTTAGGGAGTGTCTTGCCAGGTCCTTCTCCCAAGCTACAGTATCTGGTGTGCCCAGGTGGTCTCCCATCCAAGTACTAACCAGGCCAGACCTTGCTTGGTTTTAGAGATTTGATGGGATTGGATGCCACAGGGCCACTGTTGCAGGCTGGTACCAGAATAGCAAGTACAAAATTCACCAAGCAGAAGAAACTGTACATTTTAGAGAGAAGAAAAGAAAAAGCCAGAGGGACTATAGCAGAGTAGATCAGAAAAAGAATTTGAAACAATTGGAGCTATCAACTGAATCAACTGAAGCTAGGTGACAGAGGATATGGATGTCCATCACAAGAAATTGGGAATTTTATTCCAGTTTCTGTGGGACAACATTTGAGGTCTAAGCAAAGGAATTGTATGATCTGACCTACTAGAAAGCCCACTATGGAAGAGTAGTCAGTAGGACAGCAAGAAGCAGGAAGCAGGAAGCGCACTTGGTCATGGACTGAATAGATCACGCTGATTATAGTTGATGGAGGCTTGATTTAAGGAGCTAGTGATGAAAATGGCAGGAAGGGATCTTCATCCTATATACATGTCCCCTTTGTCCCAGAAAAATGTGTTACTCTTCCTAGCCTGTCCTTTCTTTGATCTGATCCCCAACTCTTTTTTCCATTTCTTCTCTTCCTTCTCATTTGGATTTGATGTTAGTATTTCCTGACTCTGATTGTAAACCACGTTCGCCTCCCCACTCGTGAGATCAGGAAACATAAGAATGAACATAACTAACGTAACTTCTATTTTTACTATATGAGGTAATATACGGACCCCAGATGACCTCTCTGACTCTGAACTCTAATTCTAGCCCATCAGTCCAACCTCTTTGAACCCTATTCGATGGGCTAGAATAGAGATAGAACTATGAAGACAAAAATTGGCACTCAACTACAGGCATGCCTCACGTGTAACTATTATAGAAAAATAACCATGATTGCACTAAATTTCATATATCTTCCTTTTATCAAGGATCTGAAACCTTATCACTGAACTTCTATTTGTTGTGCATTTTTCTTCATAAGAACTTACCTACATCAGCTATATTTAAATATAAAAATGTTCTCTTGTGGATTTCCAGTAACTTTAAAATTTTGTATTATCTTGGATTCTGTGTAGGCAGTACAAGCATCTATTTTGACTGTAGTTAGCATTTATTTTAATGGGTTATGTATTTCACCATCACCTTTTTTTTCTTTTCTATGAAAAACAGGAGATATTTTGTATGTCAACAACTCACTGTTTACAGAAAGGAACCTGACATCTATGATTAATGAGCTAAAGTCTCCGTGCTCCAGGATTGGCAGTAATGGCTTGCACTTTCCACTTGTGAAAAGTTTCCTTCTGCAGGTAGTTAAAGAAATGCATTTTCTGAATGTCTTCTCTTGCTTTGATCTTTGCCAAGCTCCTACCCCAAGACCAAGAAACAGGAGTGTTCTTGCTCAATTTTCAAAATGTATGCTTTGCTGGCAGCCACATCTACTGACATTTTTCACAAGATTCTACTATAGATGAAATCATGAAGAGTGGAAAATCCAATGGGTTTACTTTGCCCTGGATTATATTTTTGGCTACCTATCAAGTGTCACTTTTATCCGGCCTCAGTTCCTTTTCCCAATTTGCCTCTGCCAAGCTATTTCTCTCTTCTTTCCTTTCTTTGCAGTATGGATTCACTGTTAGGAGCATGGGAAATAGAGGTAGAGCCCAATTCATATTGTGCCTCTGCAACTTATTAGTTAGGAAATCTAAGGAAATCATGTAATCTCTCAGACACTTAGTTTCCTCTGCCATAGAGTGCAAACATTTTTGCAGAGTACTTATGAAGATCTGATAAGCCAAAATCTGGAAAGAGCTTACAACAATACTGATCAAAAATGGCACAATGTGACCATGAGTTGCTCACCTTCTTTTTAGAAGGAATACTTTATACTCTTCAGTTCACATACAGAAGTGTTTTAAACAAGCTTTAGACATTCTGTGCACTTTCGATGAACCAGTATTTACCATCTCATTCTAATCAGGCTCCTCAGAAGCCAAAGATGTGTTTGTTCCCATTCACATAAGAGATTCTCATACATGTTTACACCACAGCACATTCTATCCCTGTTTGGTCCAAGAGAATGAATGCTGCAGCAGGAAATAATAGGAAATTTGCTTGCCATCCATTTCCAAATGTGAAGAGTGCTTTCACTGTATGACTTTAGCAAGCACAGTGGCACACATGGAAGAAACCCAGGAATTTCATGATATAGACACTTATGGTGAGAGAACTCCAAAAACGTAGAAATAGAGCTACAAAATGAGAGCCTATAAGAATCTTAATTTCTAATAACTACAGTTTACGTCCTGGGAATATCCAGTTTTTCTTGTTGTTATTAGGTGCTGTCAAGTAGGGTCTGACTCATAGTGACCCTGAATGAAACACTACCCAACACTATACCAAGCACACTAACTTTTTGTTTGTTTTTTGAGCCCATTGTCGTAGCCCCTGTATTTCTTTCCATTTTGAGTCATGCCACATCATCAAATGGAGGTCCCAGGAACTTTTACTCCATTCCCATCATTAGGGTCAACTGTTCTTTGAGGAGACAACTTTTCCCCAGCAGTCTTTTGAATGCTTCCCATCCTGCGGAGCTCATGTTTTGGCACTGTATGTGACAGTGCTTCTCTGTTGTTCATAGGGTTTTTAATGGCCAATGTTTGGGGAGTAGGTGGCTGGGTCCTTCTCCCTAGTCTTAATCTAGAAGCTTAGCTGAAACTTGTCCACCATGGGTAGCCCTACTGGTATCTGAAATATCAATAGCATAGCTTTCAGCATCACAGCAACACACAAGCCCCCACAGTGCAACAAGCTAACAGACATGCGGGCGTCCAATTTTTAGATCCATACAACTGAAGGCCAGACCTCAATTGTGGTAACAGTCTCAGCAACCTCAATATGAAAAGCATGAAAGTGACAACATGAATCTCCTTATGTAACCTCAGACCCTCACTATATGATTTCCTGCCCCTCCTTGCTTGGTACGATGCTGTAGTCTGCTGGTGGAAGTTTTCTAGGGTTCACCGGTCTGATCTCAGCCGTTTCACTTCTGATGCAAGTGGTCTTCAATGAGAGTACTTGGGGCCCTTTGCATGTAAATTTGCAGACTTCTTGAGGTAAGAAGGCATCTTAATAATTCTCCTAATGCACCCCTTAATGTGTGCTACAAGAGAAGGGGCCTTGCTTCAGTTAAACGAGGAGTCAAAATAGATCATATGGCCTCTTCAACATAGGGCCAGAAAAGATTTGAATCTGCACCTTCCTTAACATAAAAGCAGACAATCTAGCCCAATGAATGCCAACAAGTGCACATAATTAGCTATAAATATAATGATGAAGCATATTTCTTCTCTAAATTAGGGGTATTTGAATCACTTGAAAAATATTGAAAATAGAAAAAAAACTATTTGGCTCAAATAAAAATTCATTCTAGCATAGAAACTAGAAAATGACATACTACTGATCAATACTTATCCCATAAGTATTATCCCATAATCACCTTTTCCAAAAGCCCTCTAATTTCTAAAACTTTCACCATTAGAATTGCAGTGAAAAATCTGGACAGAGAGTTCACAATAATGGCATGGGATTAACAGAATGTCAAAGTTTATAGTTTTCCAAGTTCCTCTCTAAAAATTTTACCCTTACCAAAACATACAATCACTACTTTTACCTTTACACGGTTAAAAAACCAAACTATTTTTCCAAGAAGATATTAATTCATTTCTCTATTCAACAAACATTTACTGAGCAACTATTATATACAGCTGCTGTACTAGACTCAGAGGATAATAACACTGTTGTTGTTGTTGTTGCTGCTGCTGCTGCTGCTGTTAGATGCCATGGAGTTAGGTCTGACTCATAGTGACCCTATGTACAAAAGAATGAAACACTACTATACATTCTTGCCATGCACATGATCTCACTTTATGTCTGAGCCCATTGTTACAGCCACTGTGTTTTTTCTCATTTTGGGTCATGCCACATCAGCAAATGGAGGTCCCAAGGGACTTTACTCAATTCTTATCATTAAGGTCAACTCTATTTTGAGGAGGCAACTCTTCCTCAGCCATCTTTTGAGGGCCTTCCAACATAGGGGGCTCATTTTCTGGACTATTTTTGACAGTGTGTCTCTACTTCTCATAGGGTCTTCAGTGGCTAATTGTTTCAGGAGTGGGCTGCCAACTCCTTCTCCCTATTCTGTTTTAGTCTGGAAGCTCAGCTAGAACTCATCCACCTGCTGGTAGCTGAAATACGAGTGGCATAGCTTTTAGCATCATAGCAACACGCAAGCCCCAACAGCACGACAAGCTGACAGACACGTGGAGGGGATAATAATAGTATGATTAATAAAATAGATAACATTTTATACTACTTCTTATGTGCCAGTAGCACATTCTAAGTATATCATATATATTAAACATAAATAATCCATGTACCAACCCTTTACAAGAGTTGCTTATAAACTACTCAGCAACCTATCTGGAATGTCATCTGATAATGAGCCAATCGACAACCGTCCCCCAGTTTCATTGCTGCTACTAACCTCTGCTGATCTGGGCTTCTGTGCTCTGTGATAGAACCATAATTCTGGAAGGACCAATGTATCTTCAAATGAGGAGTTCAAGAGTACATAGAGTTTTTTTTTCAATGATCCTGGGGGCTAAATAAAACAAACTGTGAAAGAAATAAGAGCAAATTAGCAAGAGTCTCAAGTTTTCAGGATTAAGCCAGCCAACATGATAGTGAAACTCAAAATTTCAACATTATGTTAACCTCTGACAGGCTAAAGTAGTAATGAAAACACACTTGTAATTACATCCCTAGCTAGTTTTGGCCCTGAGATCTACATGGTCTAAGAACATTAGAGTTAAATGTCTTAACATCAAATAGAAAAGCTGAGGCCTAAACAGGTGAAGAAATTCATTCTAGCTCATATAAATTCCTAGCATAAAGAATAGGAGGCCAGGTACTTACAAAATCAGAGAGAGGGCCAACCTCATCCTGTTCACCTTGTCACCTGCTGCCTGCTCTTCCATGAAATATAAAAGCCCTGCTTGAATTCTTCAAATTATGAAACACTCAGTTTTCTGTAGGTGGCTCCATTCATCCACTGCAGAGTTCAAAATCATAATAAGTTATTTTACATTTTATTATAACTTTATTTCAGTTGGCACATAGAAATATAAAAACTGTCCTTTTGGGGGAGTGCTGTGTGATGTTTTAATATATGTACACATTGTAGAATGTGTAAATCAGATTAAACATACCTATCTCCTCCTCTATTTGTCATTTCTTTATGATAAAGCCATGCAAAATCCTTTCATCTAGTTTTTTGAAGTGTACAGTACCTTGTTTTCTGTAGTCACTCTACTGTGCAACAGCACACCAGTACTTCTAACTCCTCTGTAACTACTACTTAGTACCCATGTTCAACATTTTCCCAGCCTTCTCTCTACTCTACTCTCTTAGCCTCTGGAAACACCCATTCCACTCTCAACCTCTACGATACCAATCTTTTTAGATGCCATATATAAGTGAGATTATGTGGTACTTGTTTTATGTACCTGGCTTATTTTACTTTACATAATGGTCTTCCGTTCCATCCATGTTGTGACAAATTATAGGATTTCATTCTCTTTTATATCTGAATAGTATTCCATGGTATATATGTACATTTTCTTTATCCAGTCATCATTTGAAAGACACAGATGTTTTTTCTATTTCTTGGCTGTTAGAAATAGTGCCACAATAAAGATTGGAACTCAGATGTCTTTTTGACATATTGATGTCATTTCCTTTGAGTATATACACAATAGTGAAATTGCTGGATAATATGGCCATTCTATTTTTACTTTTTTTTTAAGAAAGTCCATCTTCCTTTCCATAAACCAAGTTACATTCCCACAAACATTATGTAGGGGTGCTCTTTTGTCCACACTGTACCTTTAATGTTTTTGAGCCTAGCTATTCTTACTGGGTGGGCTGGGATTTAGCTCAGTTGGTAGAGTGCTGCGCTACAGTCTCTGAGGTCCTGAGTTCAATTCCCAGCACCACAAAAATGGGGGAAGGGCCTGGCAATCCACTCCCAAGGCAATCCCGAGACAGTCAGCCATTGAAAACCCCATAAGGGTCGCTATGAGTTGGATACCGACTCGACAGCACCTAACAACAACAATTCTTACTGGGGTAAGGTGATACCTCATTGTGGGTTTGGAGTAGCTTTGTTGTTGCTCATTTGTTAATTTTTGTTTTTGTTACTTTCAATACTAGGGGTTTGAACCCTTAGGCTTCTTGCATGCTAGGCAAGTGTTCCACCACTGAACTGCACCCCTAGCTTCTTTTTTATTTTTGGGGTCTTGCTAAATTTTATAGGCCGCCTCTGGCCTCAGACTCATAATCCTCCTGCTTCAATCTCCCAGGGTGCTAGATGTGCATAATGGCATCTAGCCTCATTGTGTTTTTGATTAGTATTTGCCTGATGATCAGTGATGCTGAGCATTTTTTCATATACCTGTTTTCCATTTCTGTGTCTTCTTTTGAGAATGTCTACTTAAGTCTAGCGTCCTTTTTTTTTTTTTTTTTTTTTTTTTTTTTTTTTTTTTTTTTTTTTTTTTTTTTTTTTTTTTTTTTTTTTTTTTTTTTTTTTTTTTTTTTTTTTTTTTTTTTTTTTTTTTTTTTTTTTTTTTTTTTTTTTTCAGTACTGGTGGTTGAACCCAGGGCCTTGCACTTGCATGCTCTGCAAGTGCTGGACCACTGAGCTGCATCCCCAGCCCATTTGTTTTTTAATTTTTGAGACAGGGTCTCACTAAGTTACACAGACTGCCTCTGATCTCAAACTTGAGATCCTCCTGCCTCTGCCTCCCAAGCCACTGGGATTACAGGTGTGCACCACTGTGCCCAGCCTTAGGTTTATTGCCCATTTTTTAATTAGGTTATTTGTTTTTCTTTTATTAAGGTTTGTTAAATTTCTTGTATACTTTAGATATTAACACCTTTTTAGATGCATAGTTTGTAAATGTTTTCTCCTAATCTGTAGGTTGTCTCTTCATTTGGTTGTTTACTTTGCTGATCGGAAGCATTTTAGTTTGATGCACTCACACTAGAGTATTTGTTTTGCTGTTTTGTTGATTTTTACTTTCCTTTCTTTTGCTTTTGGGGTCTTGTCCAAAAACTATTTGCTCATTCCAATGTCCTGCCATATTTCTCTTATGTTTCCTTCTAGTAATTTCATAGTTTCAAGTATTACATTTAAGTCTTTATTTCATATTGAGTTGATCTTTGAAATTGGTGAGAGAGAGGGGTCTAGTTTCATTCTTCTGCATGTGGATATTCAATGTTCACAACACCATTTATTTAAGTGTCCTTTCTGCAGTGCATGTTCTTTGTTTCTTTGTCAAAAATCAGTTGGTTATAGATGTTTGTGTTTTTATCTAAGCTCTCCATTCTGTTCTATTGGTCTATTTATTTGTCTTTATTCCAATACCATTGTCTTTTGATTACTGCATTTTTGTAGCATATTTTGAAGACTGGTAGTGCAATACCTCCTGCTTTGGTTATTTTTCTTTTTTGTTTGTTTTGTTTTTATTGTTTACTCAAGATTGCTTTGGCTATTTGAAGCTCTGTGTGTGTGTGTGTGTGTGTGTGTGTGTGTGTGTGTGTGTGTGACTGCATACAAATTTTAGGATTATTTTTTCTAGTTCTGTGAAGAATGTCATTGGCATTTTGATAAGTATTACACTTATTATCTAGACTGCTTTAGGTAGTATGGGCATTTTAATAATATTGATTTTTCCAAATCCATGAATGTGATATCTTTTCACCTTTTTGTTTTTTCTTTAATTTCTTTCTTTAAAAAGAAATTTAAACTGAAATCTCTTTTCCGGGACCTATAGCTTCCATTTATCTCTTTCCTACATCAGATTAATCAAATATCTGGTAGCCCTTTTGGCCAGGCTCAACATCCCTAGTTCCTCTAAGTTATTTTTATGTGACATAAACAATAACCTAGATCTCCCAAGTCTGGTTTATTGCCAGAAAGAACGAATTTGTATACTTTAAATGCATGGGTTTGCAGATAGACAAACCTCTGGGTTGAACTGCAGTTCTACACTCATATATGTCCAAGATCTGTTTACTTAATCAGGCCACACTTTGGACTCTTTTTATGTTGTTCATTAATGATGACACCCACTTCACAGGATTCTTAAAGTAAGTAAAATGTAATGTAAACAAAAATGGATAGTGCCATATCTAGTACTTTGCAGGAATTTAACAAATACATTTGAATGGATGAGCAAATGGACCCCTAGTTGGATGCTTTGTTTAAACTCAGCATTAAATGAGCTTTGTATAATGAAGAGCAAACCTGGAGAAGACCCTGTGATCAAGAGGGGATAAAGGAGGAATGAAAGGAAAAGGCACAAATGACCCCCCAAAGCTATCATGGCAGAAGAGTTTTCACCCTCAGCCCTTTTTGTCACAAATTTACTGGGCTCCTCATGAACAGGGGGTTTCACATTCACCACTTTTCTCAATAAGAGGAGAGGAGGAAAGAGTCTTAAATGTACACCCTTTTCGGCTAACTGTGGACATTTTCATAAAGACCAGACCACATGCAAACTGAAAGCATGAATGCTAAGTTATTTGGGGAATAGGAGAAAGGGTATGTTTCATCCTTTTTTCCCCGTATGAAAACAGCCAAACAGACTTTCCTACCTCATTCCCAAAAGCTTCATGTTTGGATTGAGTTTAGTCCTGGAAGCTCTCACTCTGGAGAGGAAGACCTGAGAAAGTCATTAGAGGCAAGTGAAGGCCCTGGAATGGAAATGCACAGAGATGATGGAAATTCAGTTGGCTTTTCCTCCCAGGTGATCCATCTTTCAATAACAGGAAGATGAAACCAACCAAACCATCTGAAGGATAACATCTCCTAAATCATTACAAACTTAAACACAGTTTAAGCAAGAGCTTTACTCAGACAACGTCTGCCTTTCCTTGAATCAGGGTCTCTCTTTACTATCTGAGCTGTGATGAGTGACTGAAACACTCTAGGCCTCAGTTTCCTTCTCTGTGAAACAGAGATAATGGTCCTATTTAATAGGATTTTGAGGAGAATCAAATGAGAAAATCCAGCTTGTTATATTCCTGGCATGTGTGTTAAAACCATCTCATTAGCTATAAATCCATGTATAACAAACAGTATTTGTCCCGCTACCATATAGAAAGCAAATTATTAATGCAGGGAGTACATACTTTTTCCTTCCTCCTTGCTTATTTAACCTTGACTTCTCTTCATATCTACCTCCTGGCTCTTGGATAAAAAGCAAACAAGAAAACTGCACTAATACATTATCCATCTATTCCTTGGCAAAGAGCTTATCAAAGAGGAAAAACTACATGCCTGACATGAAAACAAAGGGGTAAAAACCAGGAATGCTACTCAGTGTCCTTCAGTGCATAGGACAACCCCCTGGAAAACAGAATTATCTAGCCTAGAATGTCAATGGTGCCAAGGCTGAGAAACACTGGTCTAGAATATATAAACCATAAGGGAGTAATGGCATAAGAGGGAGATGGAAGTTAGATCAAGGATCTTAAATATCAGCCTAATAATTCTCCCCAAAGATAATGAGTGTATTATAGGATTTGAATTATGGAGAAAATAGAACTTGAAGATTTGTACTACTACAGCAGTGTGTCTAATATAGCAAAACTCAGAAAGTTCCAGGCATCTTCATGCAAATTCATGTATTTTATATAGCAACGTAAGTACAATAATGCCCCAACATCTGGTTAAAAAGTGAAAACATCTATTGACAGGTTAATTTTAATTGCCATCATCAACAAAGAAAAGAAAAATCTTTTCTGGGCTACATTGATTAGGGTTTCCTCTATCTTTTGGCAAGACAATTAAAGGGATGCAGAGTCATTTTAGTCTAACTCATACTTTGGCATGATATAGACAAAACATCTGGTTGATTGGTGTTTTTATTTTTTACTAGGCGGTTTTGACATGGAGGAAACATAATTATTGTTGAATACTTACTGTTCATTGTAAACTCAGTAGATCACACAGTAGGTTCAATGGTCTTAAAATAAAAAATTGTAGGTACATGTCTTCAACCCAAGACTGATGCTTTAAAAACTATTTAAACTCTAAAGCTGAAAATGATGAGCTCAAGCATATGTCTCCTTGTGATCGCTCAAATTTAAATACCCTACCAAGGTTGCCTAATATGGCTGTGAGGTTGTGTGATCCATCAAGATATGAGAGTCAAGCCATATTCCCTAGCACAGTGCTATATCTTCCCAGGAAAAAAAAAAGTGTTCTTTTTCTCCATACACAGGCTTATGTCTGTTCAAAATTCCATGTATACCAAGAGGATGCATCTAGTTATAAGGAGAGCATTGTGTTTTTAGTTTTGAAATTCATCTGCCAAAAGGACACATCTTGCATTAATTGATTTAAAGGAACAATATAAGCTAGTGAAAGCTTTATTCTCCTTTCCAAATCCTACATGTCTTTCCATGCACAGTTCACCTCACCCACCCAAAGCCTCTGGAGCTACTGTCCATGCTAATATCATACACAGTAGTCTTTAATAAAGACTACTTGTATTACTGTGTCAAGCAGAATCTTGAAGTTTTATGAGTGTTCAATGAGAAAGTGTTCCATGATCCATTAGCAATGCCTTCCATGATCATTACAGTTATTGGCACAGTCATTTATTTTGCTACCAGTGCTAGACAGTATTACAACAATACTGAGAATTGATAGATTCATCTATGCTTTCTTAAAGCTTAAGGTCTAGTGAAAAGGGTCAATAAGCAAATAATTGTGCTGAAATGCACTAAACATAGCCACAAATTATTTGCTGCTTCATTAATGCAGATATAAAATCTACTTTTCCTCACTTTGAATCTACATAGCCTATGATTTGCTTTCACCAATAGGACACTGTGAGAGTAACACTGGGTCAATTCAGAGACCCAGATTTCAAGGACTGGCAGTTCCCAGTTTGGCTCTGTGGACACCAGCCACCAAGGTGTGAGGAATGTTGGACTAGACTCCTGAATGAAAGAACTCACATGCAGAGAGACCCAGGAAAGGCAGAGGCCATGTGAGATATGCCAGAGCCAATAAAGCTCCCAAGATGCTGCCACATGAGTGACATTGCATAGAGCCAGAGAATCACCCAGCTGAACTAATTCAACCCAAGAAGCTCTGGGAAATTTAAACTGTCAACTTTTTTAAGCCTCAAAATATGAGAACCCCTTGTAGGTAGCAGATCAACACTGTTTTCCCTTTTCTACCCCCTTACTCTGTTTTATTACCTTTATAGCTTTTATCAATGCCTAAAATTAATTGATTTTCTTATCTCTTGTCTGTTTTCCCCAACAGGAGATAAATCTGTGAGTTGGGACCTTAGTTATGTTGTGTCCTGTTGTAACCCATGTGGCTAGAATATGGCCTGGCCCAAAGCAGATCCTCAATGAATATCCATAGAATAAGTGAGTATGTAGAAGCCTGTGCCATGGCTCATGCCAGTAATCCCAGAGACTTGGGAGGCTGAGGCAAGAGGATCATAACTTTGAGACCAGAGGCAGCCAGCAAAATTTCACAAGACTCTGTCTCAAAATAATAAAAAATTAAGTTAAAAGGGGGCTGGAGTTGCATCTCAATGGTAGAGCACTTACCTGGCATGTGTGAGGCCCTAGGCTCCACCTCTAGTATTGAAAAAGATAACGTGAACAGATGAATAATTGCAACCATAGTTGATGTGGCAAGTAGATGCTGCTATAACAGTTTATCCTAAGAGGATTAGACTTGGTGAGGAAAGTCAGGGATAAGAAGGTTTCTTTGGATAAAATCTGTATGTTATGTCTAGGATGAATGTTAGGAAATGAATGGATCATTTTCTTATAAGCAACATTATCATTTAAACTTTGGTGGTGGCAGAGTACAATTTCTTCCAAATGTTTTCAGAATAATCTGCTAAGAATCCAGCTACTTATTACCTACTTTACTAATTAAGTAGATATGGAATTCCTTGAATTTCAAGGACATTTTATAAAAACTACTCAAGGAGAGAAAAGCAAAGAGTCTATTCTATGCCTCTACTAAGCATATACATTAAAGGAAAAATTCTTCCTTCTCAATCTGAAGAAGTACCTCTTCCTAAATAAGATTTTTTTTTTCATTACCAAGGATTTGGTCCCAGGGCCTCACACATGTTAAGCAAATGCTTTACCACTGAACTACTTCCCCAATCTCTTCCTTAGTTTTCATTTTGAAATAGGTTCTTGCTAAATTATTCAGGCTGCCTCTGGCCTCAAACTTGTGATCCTCCTGCCTCAGCCTCCCAGGTTTCTGGAATTGCAGATGGGTGCCTCGGTGTCTTGCTCAAATGAAGAAAATCATTGAAAGAATATTTTGTATATCTTAAGCACTAGCTCCTTGGAAATTTCTTCACATAGAGTTCTTACAGGAAGGAGTTATGCAGAGAGAAACAGGGAAAGATATTTTTTTCTCCTTCCTGGAAAATTTTTCCCTACTGGGAAAGAGGAAAGCAGAAGAGATCTGAAATCCAGAAACCCATCAGCCAGACACATTGTTCTGAGGCTGTGCCTGAGTTACTGAGCAGCCAAGACACTCCCTTTAAAGCCAAAAAATGAAGATGAGATAATGAAGATCAGAAAGAGAAAAGAATAAAACTGAGAATAGGAAATAATAGAAGTGATGTCAATTTTGTTAGGTATGTATGATATATATGTGAGGGGATGTGGTTGTGTTAAACAATTCTATTTTTTCTTTACACTTTTACATATTATTATATTTATATATACATGTATATACATATATACATATATATATATATATATATATTAGACCTTGACTTTTTGTTTTAAATTTATCTCTAAATGATCATTCTGGTCTTTGTTCAAAGCTTAGTTGTGGCTATTTTAATAGAAAGATAAATTGTTAGAATGAAAGGAGTGGAAATTCAAGGTTATAAAACTGTGAACTCTGTGATAAATATTAACAGAAAAACACTAGCATTTAGTAGATAGTGAGAAAAAAGATTCAACAAGTAAACACAGACTCTGGATTAATTTGAACCTTATTATCTTGGACCCAACACTCCAGATGTTGGGAATCATTCAACTATTTATCATTAAAGAACAAGTTTTCTCTAACGATTTAAGACATATTTAAGAAATACCTTCTCTGCTAGGTTCTGAAACTTCACCACGGGTGAGATGGATAACACTTTCCCCCGTAGAATCTATAGTTTACCTAGGGAAAGAGATATTTAGAAAGTAAATTATAAAATATCTGTATTCCTCTCAAAAGACTTTGATTTAGCAAAGTTCTCTTACAATGTGGTTGAGATGACTTTGTAAAATAATGCATATGAAGTTCCTGATACTGTGATTGGCACAGTATACATTCAGTACTTTTTTCAGTAATTTGCTTCAATGCCAGTCCCTTGGCATTGCAGCAAACAGAAAGTGGACACCTAATATGTCCTGGATTTCAAAGGTCAATGAGGAAAAGACCACATTTTCCTATTCCCCATTATGTTCCTAGTGTCACACTAGGTTAGTAAATGACTGAATCAATCCTTCTTAAAGATTAAATACAAAATAAATTATTTTAGCATGCAGCTGTTTAGCATAGCTTGCTCTGGAAGGCCAAAACAGTACCTCACTCACCTTCTTCAATTTCATGGAGATCAGCACAATGCTTACAAAAGTAAAGAAAGTACATACCACTGGCGTGGAAAAACACTGCACTGGTAGAAGAACAAATTCTGTCTCTACCTTTCTCACCTGGATGTTACTAGATCTCTATATGCCAGAATCCCTACTTATTAAGTGGGTTCTAAAATTCTTGCTTCTCTCACAAAGTAATCAAATAAGGTAATATGAGTAGAAGTCCTCAAAAATTATAATATACAGCACAAGTATAAAAAACATTAAGATGTCTTCATACTTTAACCTTCTGCCATCCAATTTCATATCTTCTCTGAGACTCTTCAGTCAAGAGTTACCTAATTAAAGACATTTGAGACAAAGCATGCAACAAAGTAGATCTGTCACCAGAGAAAATCAGCTAACTAACTGCTAAGAGAGCTCTCATTTTTCCATTCACTTTGATGAAGCTAATAAAATGTAGGTTCTAATCCTCAGCCTCAGCCCAGCAGCTCAAAAAATTAGATTTTAATAGTTTTGCAGAAACTGCAGAATCTGCAGTTTTGCAGATTATATTTCAGATGATGATGCATAACTAATATGGGTATACAAACCAGGGTATATATATTTTTTAAAAGAACTGTTAAACTATCCCTGTTGTACATTTTCTCCCTATAGAAGAGTTATATGGAAGCCAATTTATCAGAATGTGCCCTGATAGCCAAAGAAGTGGATCTCTTGTAGTTGACTCTGGTGACTGGAATGTTTAATGATACCAGTGTGTCTCCTTCCAAGATAAGAATACATCTGCCTAGGGGAAATGGGTGTTTACTTATCTAATCTGGGTACTCTTTACATATCTAATCAAGGCACTCTCTTCTCTGGCTTGTGTCTCTATGCTTCTGGTAAATATCCCTTCTGAATGACACATTCTTTCTTTAGATAAGGTAATGCTTTCAGTCAGGTTTCAGCCCTGTCTTACTGGTCAGGACAACACTCTGTCTCTTTTATGAACCTTTGCCTATTTCTGACCTATCAAACCTAAAGCATTCATTTTACAGTTTAACTCTTACATGGATATTTCCTGCTTTTTCCTCTGTATTCTTACTCTGCATTGTTGCCCTAACAGTAATGAAATTATAATTCACCCCCTAACTCAACAGCTGGGCTGGGATTTAGCTCAGTTGGTAGAGCGCTGCGCTGCAGTCTCTGAGGTCCCGAGTTCAATTCCCAGAACCGCAAAAATGGGAGAAGGGCCTGGCAATCCACTCCCAAGGTAATCCCGAAACAGCCATTGAAAACCCTATGAGGGTCGCTGTGAGTCGGATACCGACTCTACGGCACCTAACAACAACTCAACAGCCTCTTGTTAGTTGTCCTTCTCTTTTATCTCTATGCATGACAATGTTTATCTTGCTGGGAGTAGGCAGTACCAGGTATCATTTCTTTCCTCAGTAATATAACTATATCCTTTTGATAAATTACCTTCTCTCATTGTTTTTGAACTTGGTAGAAAAGTAATTCCTGGCTTGTAGATACCCACCTCCAACAATAGAAATCTAGCAGACCAGGTTCTCATTCTGCCAGGGCAGGCTGTGACTAGATACCAGACTCTCCTGAGACTGATTCCTAGTAGAGATATTTGTTGAACAGTTTCAGCTTCCCAGATTGATGTGCGTGTGTGTGTGTGTCTGTGTGTGTGTGTGTGTGTTTATGTTATTTAGAAAGATAGATGATAGATAAAGTCTTGTATCCTCTCATTCCTAAAACTGTTATCCCTACAACCTATTGATTCTGTGAACCTCTAAAATCCTGACATTAAAGTAACTTAATATAGTCAGAGGAGTTTTACTCAGAGTTGGTATTTTATTGTTTGTTGTTGTTTTGTTTTGAGTTTTCTTGTTTGTTTATCTCCCTATGTATGTTGTAAGCATCAAAATTGGATTTTCATCATCTCCACCAGCTGGTGCCTTACGTAAAGTGCTCAACAAAATCTGCATAATTCAAGTATTTGGTGTTAAATATTCAGCAACTATAGCTGAGCTCAACTTAATTCAAATGAGCAGAGTTTTCTCAGACTCACAGAAGCTATGAAACTGGCATATTTCACCACCATTCAGAAAATTGTGGTCCCCAGATTAGATTCTGGATTCTTGACAGATAAAATTTCAGCAACTCCTTATTTAAACATGTCCTAGAAAAATTGTGTGTCACACTATGTTATTAGGAATTGTGGCAATTATCTCCAAGTGAAATGTTCAAAACCAACTGCCTATATTTGTAGGTGGTATGTCATCATGAAGTGGTTGATGGGACTGCAGCGTTAGTTTGGGCCTCTGAGCTAACCACAGACTGAACCAACAGCAGCATTGGTTTACACAATCAGATGGAGGAATGCCTGCTAAGTAGAAATTGCAGATAATAACATGGATCGATTGGATTTTTTCTCCTGAAATTCGGGGGGGGGGGGAGTCTGTTTTCCTACTGAGTTTCTATAGCACACCACTTATCCAAAGTTACATCAGTTCTGTTTGGCAGTTGCACAAGTCTGTTGAACAAAAATAAGAGATTGAAGTTGTTGTTTTGGGAGACCTATTGAATAAAATGTTTTTTTAAGTAGATAAGAATAGACTGATTAAAAATGGCCACTACTTACATGGCTCAAAAGTTTATCAAAACAAGACTATATGCTGACCTTGCCAGGTAGTATTTTTACTTCTTCTTGGGAAAGAACTATTCCTGGGAAGAAATGTCATTGGAAAGCATGAGTTACTGCTACCCACAGCAGATCTGTGTTTCATCAATGAGGCCAGAAAACTCGCTGAACGCTGCCCTGTGCTTCTGTTAGGGGTATGTGTCTCATGAACACCACATCAACTTGGCAGCTTTTTTGATCTTGACCAAATATTCCCTTTCCCAACTTTGCATAACATTCACACTTGTGTGGTCATGGATGGTTTAACGATGGGGATAACATTCTGAGAAATGTGCTGCTAGGTGATTTCATCATCATGAAAATATCACAGAGTGTATTTACACATATCAAGGCCTCAGAGTCACGAGTCCTCAATCATGTAGGTATTCCACTGTCACAATGCATAACTTCTTTCACAAAGTGATACTTGAATGTTATCAATGAAATCTTCCTTGAGGGAAATGTAACTCAAAATATACAAGTTTTATCCTCAGGCAAGGTGCTCATGAAGAGAGTCCTTAAGGACCACAGTGTATATCCTAGTCTAGAGAATTCACTCTGAGAGAATTTCTCTGAGGAAGATAACATAAAGTAAACCAAAGTAAATAATGTTGACAATAAGGAGAATAAAAGAAATGAAGTACAATCCATCCTATTCAGGAGTATGAATAAATAAAACAAGTAAATATAAATAAACTTTAGTGAGGAGAGATCCTTCCTCACCTCAGTTAGGGGTAACTGGATCTACAGACTATGATAGACTCAGTGGTTTATAAACAACTGAAATTTATTTCTCACTGCTCTGGAGGCTAGGAAGTCCAATATTAAAGCACCAGCAAATTTGTTGTCAAGTGAGGGCCCATTTCCTGATTCATAGATAGCACTTTCATTGTTTTTTCATGTGGTGGAAGACAGAAGCCAGCTCCCAAAGGCCTTTTTATAAGGGCACTAATCACCTCCACCCCCCCATGAATGTCAGCTTCTTGTGCAGTGGTGGCTTGCATGTTGCAGTGATGCTAAAAGCTATGCCATTGGTATTTCAGATACTAGCAGGGCCATCTATGGTGGAGAGGTTTCAGCTGAGCTTCCAGACTAAGACAGAATAGGGAGGACCTGGAATCAGACTCCAGAAATAATTAGCCATTGAAAATTCTATGAACAAGCCAGGCATGGTGGCGCACGCCTGTAATCCCAGCGGCTGGGGAGGCGGAGGCAGGAGGATAGCAAGTTCAAGACCAGAGACAGTCAGTGTAATTTAGCGAGACCCTGTCTCAGAAAATAATAAAATCTACAAAATGGGCTGGGGGTGCAGCTCAGTGGTCCAGGCCCTGGGTTCAACCCCTAGTACTGCAAAAATAAATAAATAAATAAATAAATAAAAAAGAAAAGAAAATTCTATGAAGAGAGCCAGGCATGGCGGCACAAGCCTATAATCTCAGCAACTTGGGAGGCCGAGGCAGGAGGATTGCAAGTTCGAGACCAAAGGCAGTCTCCATAATTTAGTAAGAACCTGTCTCAAAAAGTAAAAAAATGGGCTGGGAGTACAGCTCCGTGGTACAGCACTTGCAAAGCATGTAAGCATGAGGCTCTGAGTTCAACCCCAGTACCACAAAAAAAAAGAAAAGAAAAGAAAAGAAAAGAAAGAAAGAAAGAAGGAAGGAAGGAAAGAAAAAAAAAAGGCCCTATGAAATACCAGAGAGGCACTGTCAAATATAGTAGCAGAAAATGAGCCTCCCCAGGTTGGAAGGAGCTCAAAAGATGACTGGGGAAGAGTTGCCTTCTCAAAGTAGAGTTGACTTTAATGATGATAGTGGAATAACCCCCCTGGGACCTCCTTTTGCTGATATGACATGACTCAAAATTAGAAGAAACACAGTGGCTGCAACAATGGGCTCAAACATTAAAAGGATCATGTGCATGGCACAGTGTAGAGTCGTGTTTCACTCCGTTATACATAGGGTCACTATGAGTTGGACTCGACTTGATGGCACCTACCAATAATAATCACCTCCAAAAGGTCCCACCTCCTAAAATCATCACATTGATGAATAAGTCTCAACATATGAATGTTGAGATAACACAAATATCAGACCAGAGTAGTAATGGTAGAGTTTATCCAAGGCAAGAAGTGATATGGTATGTGCTGTGCCATATGTGGCTTTAATACCAAACTCAAATTCTAGAAATTATAAATGATCAACTAGAAAAGGTACTACAAATTAATTATCTATCTAGGAAAAATTAAATTTCTGGATGCTTTACAAAATTAAATACCCAATGTCAAAAGTAAAAACTTTAGCAGAAAATATAGGTGAATTTGTTTTTTACCTTAAGGTAGGGAAGAAATTCTTTTTTTTTTTTCCAGTTCTGATAGGTGGAATCCAGGACCTTGCACTTGTTTTATAAGTACTCTACCATTGACTTGTACCACTAGCCCATTTTTTACTTGTTATTTTGAGACAGTGTCTCCCTAATTTATGCAGGCTGCCTCTGGTCTTGAACTTGCAATCCTTCTGCCCCCGCCTCCTGAGTCACTGGTATTACAGGCATGAACCATTGAACACAGCAGAGAAGAAATTCTTAAAACATAAAATGTGCCAATGTAAGTGAAAGAAAATCAACAGATTTAACTATATTAAAATTGGGACCACTTGCTAATTATAAGACATGTTAATGAAAGTGAAAATACATGTAATAGACTCGAAAAAAAGAATTTTCAAAATGTATACCTAATAAAAGAACAACAAGAACACATAAAGAACTCTTAGGAATCATAATGAAAGGGTAAAAACACAATAAAATGGTTAAATGATATGAGCAATCAATTCAAGGTAAAGGAAATACATACAGCCAATAACACAAAAAGAAATATTCAGTTTCAACAGATATTTGGAAAGTAACAAATGATAAACTTAGTACCAATTTAGACTCATTTAATTGGCAAAAATAATAAAAACTATACTAACATTTGACAATACCAAGTGTTAGAAACAATGTACATAAACAAGATTGAAAGGTAAAGAAATTTACCCAAACTGATCTACTACATGAAGATTTCCCAGAAAAGGAGCTGACTGCCTGCAAAGCTCCATGGAAACCAGCTCTGTTCAAATGCTTAAGACTGTCAATGCTGGTCAACCACAAGGCTTAGATCAGAGCTTCCTGATTACACCACAAGATGGTCTGGTGCTGCCCAAAACATGGACATTCATGTCATGTGGCAAATCTCACCACCCTCATCATCATAAACTGCAGCTGCTGCATCTGGAACCAGACCTCTCAGTTTCTATGAAGAAAAAGCAGTCCTACCAATTATTAAGAAGAATCAAGGAGTAGGATGAAGATGGACTGAAAGTTCTATTATGGTACATTGCTATTTTTCTCTGGACTTAAATTACATGAGGTGAGGAGATGAAGCAATCTAAATGATGTGGATTAAAAACCCAACCCAAGCTGAGTTCATCCTATGTCTTCTGACACCTGGCTATGCAGTAAAGTATGACCTATGACTGAGTGGACAAATAGGACTTCCAAGCACTAATCTACTTCTTATACTGGGTATGAGGCTTTCAAGTGTTTGTTACACTGTTGGAAATAAATAAATAATTATAAACAAATTGACAAGAAAACAAGATCATCCATTGGCCTATGATGAGAGTACCTAATAACTAAAGACAATAATGAACCCAATTCTGTATTCCTGAGTCCAAAACCAAAAGTGAAACCTGCCTTTATAACTTTAACTTAGGTAATTTGTATACCTTATTTTAAATCCTAATAATAATTTGTGATGTGGTATATTATTTACCTATTTTTTAAGAATTTTTCTATACCATATCATAGCATATTATAATTTTTTCTGGCTAAGGAGGAATTAATTCTCCTGAGCCTAGACAATTCTTACTGATAGCAAAGTGCCCAGTTGGAAGCATGATTTTGATTGTAATTTGTTGTTTGTTGATGAGTCGAATCCAATTCTTAGAGACCCTCATAGGGTTTGCAATAGCTGAGTATGTCAGTATTGCTTCAAGAGTGGATTGCCATGTCCTTCTCCCATTTTTGTAGTGCTGGGGATTGAACCCGGGTCTTTAGAGAGTGTGGAGCAGCACTTTATGAACTGAGCAAAACCCCAGCATAAGACTTTAATATACAAACTAACTCAGAGCTATACTTCCTCTATCTGGCCCATACAGCCCAGTAGATAATATTTCTCACCTTTCATTATCCTTGAGTCAGGTACTAAAATTATTCAAGCTAGCCATTCCTAAACAATTCATCCTGCCCTGCCTTGCTTTGCCCACAGAAACTCCAATAAAAGATATGGCCTCAGCTGGCCCCTTCTGTCTCCTAACTGGCACTGGTGCTTGCCCAGGTGGCCTGTGTGGAATGCCAGGCCTCCTGTTTCCAGGATCTGTGAATATAATAACTTTGTTTTTCCCTGAGCCTCTCCTCTATCTCCTGCCACACCCGACTGACCATCACAACATCACCTAAAAGAACACAAAACACGTGGCCAGTACATATCCATATTTCATGCAAAATAACAGCCTCAGAGAGGCTAAGTTAATAGGTCAACTCTAAGTACCTCACAGGAATTAAATAGCAGATTTGGACCTAAATCTGTATAACTATGTAATTTGATTGAATTGAACTATAGTTACAGCCCCCAAACATTCAATGGCTTAATAAAATAGAAGTTTACTCTTTGTTCACCTAAAGGCCCAAAGAATTTTGCTTGGGTCAGCAGGGTAGCTCTCCTCTATGTGGCCATACAAGGACCCAGACTGCTACCCTGTGGCTCCAAAGCCCCCTATATTCTCAACAATCTATGCAGATTTAGAATAATTCTCATTATTCCTACTTCTTTCATTAGAGAGAACTTGGCCACACATGAGGACATTTGACTTTGAGAGAGGGTAACAGAAATGTGGAAAGAGTGAATTTCAGTGGACAGCTGGTGACTTCTACCACCAACTCCAAATATCACATGCTGTACCGTGCATGCAGCCGAGTCCTTCCTTTGAAGACAAATGCCAAAGGTAAAAATGATTTTGGAATATCACATAATGGCAGACCATAAGCAGTAAGTTCTATGATGCTGAGGCATATGTGTTCCTTAGACTAAGACACTGCCTTTTCAGGAATATAGAAAACATGGCCCAAGTAAAACTGTGGGAAGTACTTCCTAATTCTGCTGGAATCCATGGATGCCCACTAAACAACTGCATTTTCAAAGAGCTGACTATCTTTCAACTGGTAACTATTGAGGGGTTACAGGCCTGTGCTGATGCAGTATGTGTCTCCATTGGGATAAATGCAAAGAAATAATGAAATATGGAAGATACAACATGGAAAATTAGGGTATTTTTTATATCCACAATCACCTTTCCCAGGACTTATTTCACAAAATAGATCATTTTTTCTTTTATTTACTTTTTATTTTGGTCAGATAGTTATTATGGTCCAAACATTGAAAAATAATCAATATAATTACCAGATTCCTCAAAACTAGGACTTGTAAAAAGAACAAGTTATTTAAACAAAAGCATTTCTGCATAGAGTATGACTAAATTATTATTAGACATTAGCAAATGTTTCCTAACCAAGTAAGTACACATCATCCAGACTTAAACTTCGTTTACTTACCTTTTTGCAAATTTCTGCAAATAGTAATAACCATTTATTACATATCTACTCTATGCTAATAGTTTTATATAGATTATACCATTTATCCATAACAATTTATGAAGCAATTATTAGGATTTCCAGTTCTCAGATTAAAATACTAAATTTAGAGAACTTAAACTGCCTCAGGTCATACAGCTGGGAAGTAGAAGAATCAGGATTATAACCCAGCTTTCTCTGATTTCAATACCCTATTCTTTGCCATGCTGAATAAACAGCCAGAAGTCTAGCTCAGAGTCAATAATGCTACTCACAATGTGTCAAAAGGAACAATGATTTCCTTATTATGGCTAAAGCATTTCTACTTGGAAACTAGGATTGGTACAGCCTGCCATCTCAAGATCATTATAATTACCCATCTAATTTTGGCCCACCCACGCACAGAGTTCCAGACAGCTAAACTGGTAAAAGAAGAGATTACGATGTTCTCTTAACTTAGCCCCAGGCAACATAATGTTTATCACTAGGTTCCCATCCATTTTAAAATTTTAAGAGTGTCCATTTTTAGCCAGGACTGAGCATCTCCAGGGCTCTGAAACTAACAATTTTCTTAGTAGCATGACTGCTCTTGACTGGAAATCCTAGTTTTCTACATGTTAAGTAAGATGAAACTGAACTGAAACTTTTCCTATTGCTTTCAAATTGACTCTTGAGATCCTGTGCTAATGACAAAAAAAAAAATGTTAAATACCCCATATTTTTGTGAAAAGCAGAAAACAAAGGAGGGCCAAAGTCTGTCTAAAGGTCTAGAAGAAGTAAAACTGGCTCCTCTAACTCCAACCATGCCTTAGCTACTTGAATTGTCTTTCTCCTCCTCCATAAATTTCAACCTAAATAAAGAGCAAATGAGAGGACCATAAGGGTGTAGGAGTAGGAACTCACTGGCTGTTTCTGCCCTTAAGCAGTATTTCTGGTAGACTGGAGAAAATTGGCCACAACTCCATCCCAGGGAGGGCCCTCTCAGAGAACCACTCCAAGAACCTGGGAATGCCTGCACCAGCATTGCAACTTCATCTCATCCTGCAGGGGTTTCTGTGCTTAAGGAGCACACATGCTAATCTCCTTTCTGTGTCTATTTAAGCAATAGTAAAGGCTTTTGGAAAGAGATATTATGGAGAAAGGGGCAGCAGTAGTAACACTGGGAAAAGGTGTGTGAAAATTTCAAGGTTAAGTAGAAATATCTTATTGGTAACAGAGCCAACACCCCTGAGTACCCAGTGACATACCAAGAGCCTTGATAGACAGTAAGTAGACTGTCAAGGAGCACAAGCTGAAAGAATTCAAGAGCATTAAGATTACCCAAGAGCATTCATATTAGAAATAAGGCAATAAAAAAACCTCAAAATGCCCTCTTGCATGCTACAATAGAACACCTTGTACATGTTTGTCATACAGGAATATCATTCGTCATCCATTCAGAGACTGCCAAGAAACACATGTAGAATTGCTGTGACTTGCTAAGCTAGAGATGATTGCACTGTTCTATCTTCTTTTGTACTAGAAATAACAGGGAGAGGAAGAGAAAGAAAAGAGAACGAAACATGTCTGCAGTTGCTACAGCCCTGAATAAACCTGAAGTTGAATGCAGAAGAATGAGGCATGAGCAGTACACTGAATGTTGAATTTTAAGCTTTAAATTTAGCTAGCTTGGATTGGACTTCTTCATATCTAAACTTACTAAAACCTGTGGGATGTCCTATGTGCATTAGATTATTACGTATTGGTGGTTAAATGTCATTAAATATTTTTACAAATAGTCCTAGCCCCTTGATTTTCTACAATGAGGGAAATATACCCACTGTCCATGGGTGGAGGGCTAAGCAATATGATTTGCTTTTACCTATGGGATGTTTACTGACCTGATGTAAGCAAGGACTTAAAAAGCACTTGTATGGATTAGCCCACCCTCTTGCACTTCTGCCTTTCACCGTGAGAAAAGCATGCCTCAAGTAGTCATTGATCCAAGGAAAATAGAACATATGTGATCCAAACATAAACCTGTGGGGCTTCGTCTACTGCCAGGGACTGCTCTGGCCCTTGCACTCCAATCATGAGTTGAACCCTATGGTCAAAGACCCAGGGCTGGTTGATGAGTCAGGTGTTGATGGAGTGGCACACCTCCTGGGAGCTACTCTGCCATCCCAGAGGACAGCTCAGAGGTTTGTGCTCACAGCTCAAAGTGCTCACAGTCCAAAGGACAATGCCAACTCCAAATGCTCTTCTGTAAACTGCTCTTTATTATAGTCCTCTCATCTGTCTTTCTCAAGGAGGTCGATGGAATGGACCTCAAGTACCTTGCACACCGTGCTTATATACCCTTGCTGGATCATGCAAGACTGCCACATCATATGGGGTGACAGGGGCCTAACCTTTCAGGTGGAGGATGCAAATGAAGCATTGACTGTTGAACCAATCAGGGGATGTTCTTAAACTGACCAATGGGGATTTGTTCGGTAATTGGTAAGTAGCCAATCAGGTGTCCAGGGGTTTGAGGGGGGTAGTTGGACGCCAGAGCCATCTTGGTGAGCTCAATGCTCAAAAGGCCCAGGATGTAGGGTAGAGATTACCAGGGGCCATCTTGCCTTAAAAACAAGTCTTAGTCCTCCAGGTGAGCCAGATAGGCCTAGAGCCAGTCAGCATCTCTAGCCATGTCCCTACATAAGCCCACTTCATAAACTTCAGTCAACCTCAATCTAGGGAAGCTGAATTATAGCAAACTGGTGCACATGTGATAAATATAAAAATTAAAATTAATTTAGCCATTCTGCTATGTTGAGGGACATAAAGTTATTTATATGTTCACTTTTTTAAATTTGAAGAATGTTACAATGAACATCTTTTTTCATATATCATTATGCATATAAGAAATATTTTCTATAAATTAAAAAACTGAAAGAAATTTCTAGGCCAAAGGCATTGCACAGTAAAACTTTGTTATATATTGTCTGTGATGGTTAATTTTATTTGTCAACTTGATTGGGCTAAGGCATGCTCAAAAACCGGTAAAACATTCTTGAGAGTATCTGTGAGAGTGTTTCTGAAAGAGATTAGCAATTGAACATGTAGACTGAGTAAAGATCCACCCTTATCAATATAGCCATTATCCAATCTGTTTAAAGCTCAATACCAGAAAAAAGTGAAGGAAGGGTTAATTCTCTCTCTTCTTAAGCTGGGCCATCCATTTGTTCTTGCACTGAGACACTGGAGTTCTTTGTTCTTAGACCTTCAGACTCTAGACTTACAATGGTTAGTTGCTCTACCCTTCAACTCCCACCAATATCCCAGTTCTGAGATTTTTTAATTTGGAATGAATTATACCACTGGCTTTCCTGATTATTCATTGCAAACAGTATATCATGGGACTTCTGAGCCTTCATTATTATATAAGCCAATTCCCATGATAAATCTCCTTTTATCTATTGTCTATATAGTCTATGCCTGCAGCTGTAGCCCTGTGGCATCCGATCCCGTCAGATCTCGGAAGCTAAGCAGGGTCGGGCCTGGTTAATACCTGGATAGGAGACCGCCTGGGAACACCAGAAGCTGTAGGCTGGGAGAAGGACCTGGCAACCCCCTCCCAAAAATCAACCTGCCATTGAAAACCCTATGCACAGCAGAAAAGCACTGACAATAGTGTTTCCCCTGTTGTATGTAGGGTCGCTATGAGTCGGATACCGACTCGATGGCACCTAACAACAACAACAACAACATATAGTCTATGGGCTCATTCAGAGAACCCTAACAATCTGCTTTAATTCCCTGGAAAGACACTGTAAATGTTTATATCATCACTGTTTACATCCCCATCTTCTGGATATTAGTAGGCTTATTTCTCCTTGCCCTTCTATAGATAAACCCAACAATTTTTAAAAAATTTTACCAAATTTAGTAGGTTTTAAAAAAGAATCTTACTCTCTTAAAATCAGCAGATAAAAATACTAAAATATTAAAATATAGTTAGGTAGAAAGAATAAGTTTTGTTATAAAATAAAGTAGGATTGTCTATAGTTTACAGTGCCTGCAGCTGTAGCCCTGTGGCATCTGATCTTGTCAAGATCTCGGAAGCTAAGCAGGGTTGGGCCTGGTTAGTACTTGGATGTGAAACCTCCTAGGAACACCAGGTGCTGTAGGATTGGGAGACGACCCAGTAACCCACTCCCAAAAATTTACCCACCATTGAAAACCCTATGAAGAGCAGTGAAGCAATGACAATAGTGCTTTGCCTCTTGTATATAGGGTCGCTATGAGCCAGATACCAACTCAATGGCACCTAACAATAACAACAACAACATAGTTTACAGTAACTTTTTGGGGTTTTGTTTGTTTGCGATACTGGGGGTTGAACTTAGGGCCTTGCACTTGCATGCTTTGTAAGTGCTGTACCACTGAGCTGCACCCTCAGCCCATTTTTTTACTTTTTTTTTTTTTTTTTTTTGAGACAGGGTCTCACTAAATTATGCATACTGCCTCAGGTCTTGAAATTTTGATCATCCTGCCTCTGCCTCCCGAGCTGCTGGAATTACAGGTGTGGACCACTGCACCTGGCAATTTTTTGTATGTTTTATAAAGAACTAGAAGAGATGAGTTTGAAGACCCCTCCAACACCAGAAAAAAAAGGATAAATGTTTAAGGAAATGGAACTTCTACTCACCCTGATTGTTGGGTGTCTTGTCAGCCAGCCAGGGGCTCAGACCTTCCCATGGGACCAGGTTGAGCTCCAGTAGTAAGGATAAAAAGGCTTTGGGAAGCCAGCTACAAAATAACCAAAACTTTACTAAACAGGAAAATAAACAGGAACAAACAGGGACTGGAGCTGCAGCAATGCTTCTGGCACTGGGCCTGGAAGCTCTTCTGATCCTCTGTTGATTAGAGGTCTCAGCTGGTCTTCTGCCTCCAGCACTGGGTCCCAAAGCTGTCCTCTGTTGATTGAAGATCTCAGGTAGTCTCTGCTGATGTTGCTTGTAGTCTTGGCTAGATGTCTCAATGGTAGCTCTCTTCTTCTCCTCGGTCTCCAATGGCTCTCAAGTCTCTGATGTCTCTCTCTATATATATATCTCTTGATCAATTGAAGTGGATGATGCTAGAAAGAAGGATGCATGTCTGATCTCTCTTCACCTTATGATGGTGATGACAAAGATCTGTCTCTCAGAGCCAGTAGGCCCTATTTATATACCCTCTAGAGTTTATAGTTTAATGGATTTAACTACCATAACTGCTGGCATTTGGGGAATAACCAAGTAAATTACAGCTCATGAGACTGTGCCAGACCAATCAGGGCAGATATGTAAATTTTGGGTGAAAATAGGACATCCTATTTTCCCTCTTTATTTTCCCTATTTTCCCTATTTTCCCATCCTATTATCCCTCTTTAGCTAATCATGAGGAGATCCTTAACTACCAGTCAGGGAACAAGATGAGGGTTGAGCATAGCCAATCAGGATGCAGGAGGTCTGAGCAGGCAGGGGCCATCTTGGCTCAATCCCCACCCAGAGAGACCAGGATGTGGGACAAGGGTCACTGGGAGCCATCTTGCCCCGGACCATAGATCAGACCTCCAGGTGGGCTAGATGGACCATATCCAAATCATGTTTCCTCTCTATCCCCTGGGGTTATCACATACCCTGGAGCATAGATGTTAGTCGGCCAGGCAAGCTAGATAGGCCTCTATGATAGTGGTCCTATCTAGGATCTCAACACCTGATTTGATCATTTTGTGTCATACACATATATTAAATTATCATGCTACATCTTGTAAATATGTACTGTAGGGAATTATCTGGACACCCCTGAGGTAGATCAGGAGGGTGTCGGGGCTGAGGCCCACTCAGTCAGGACCGAGGTCTGGCCCCTCCCCAGATCCTGCCCTGTTTCTGCCACATTTAGTTACCCTTAACCCAGGAATCTAGACTGGGACCTATTTGATTCCCTAAGAGCTAATCTACCTAAGTACCAGTTTACCTTTCACCTGCAGTATCTCCTTAACCTATTACCTCTCCCATCAAGTGATTTAAGATGGCCCTCAAATGACCCAGCTCTGGTGTGGCCTTTTTCAGCCTGATTGGCTGCAAAGAGCTATCCAATTAGTTACTAAAGAAAGTTCAGTGATTGGTCCAGTCTGTACCTAACTCCCCAATCCTCCTGGCATGAGCCACTCTGATTGGTTGCACCCTGGTTCACACCCCCACCTAGAGAGTATGTAAGTAGACTGCCTATTACCTTAGGTGTCTATTCCTTTCTTCCTGATCTCCTTGACTGATTGTTACACCTTGCACCTGATTTCACCACCTCCATCATCTCGCCCTTCAGTCAAGCCATCAAGAGGCAAGACTCCAAGCTGTGCGCGGTGGCGCATGCCTGTAATCCCAGCGACTCAGGAGGCAGAGGCAGGAGGATCGCAAGTTTGACACCAGAGGGCAGTCTGTGTAACTTAGCGAGACCTTGTCTCAAAAAGTAAAAAAAAAAAAAAAAAGGGCTGGATTTGCAGCTCAGTGGTCCAGCACTTGCAAAGCCTGCAAGCACGAGGCCCTGGGTTCAATCCCCAGTACTGAAAAAAAAAAAGAGGCAAGACTCTGAGGTCAAGAAAGAAGACCTCAAGCAAGCCAAAAAGAGCTCTCAACACCCACCCCCCAACTCTGGGGAGGATATGAGAGAAGACAACCAGCAAGAGGCAACATCCTCAGACCATCGGTGCAGCCAGCATGGAAATCAGAACTGTTTAGCACTTTAATGTAGAGCTGTTATTCCATTGTAGCAGCAGCAGCCTGTGCTGCCATCTAGAAAGCTATTATATAGAGCTATATGGTCTTTAGCCTCTCCTGCAAAGAAGTAGCCTAATAAAGTTCCCGTTTGTTCTCGAAGGTTCCCGAGGTCCTTCTTGGTGCCACCAACCAGCTCTTGCCCGCTCCCGAGTGTCCCTGAGAAAACTGGTGTTGAGGTGAAGCTCTGTGGTCTTTTTCCAGGCCAGAGAGGACCCCAGCAATTAAGGTACTACGTTGTGTGCCAACATGGAAGAGTTTCCACAACATAAGTGAAATAGTAAATATAGAACCTCTTCTAATGATCTCAATTCTTATATACATAAACTTCCACATGTTTCATGTGTATATCTGTATGTGTGTGTGTTTGAGAATACTTTTGCGTAAGTCTATATAAATAACAATCTGGAAAGATATCCCTTAAGCTGCTACCATGATTCTCTCTGACAAAGTAGTTCAGAGACAGAGGAGTAAAAGGAGACCTTTGTATATTTAATATACTCCTATATTATTAAAAATTTTATGATCATATAATATTCTATAATCAAATAAAATAATACTGATAAAAACATTTCTTCAAATAAAAAACAAAGATCTTCATTATCTGAAATTATGCAGCCATATTCTTCATTTAATTTTCTTTTATTTCTAGTTTCACTGAGAAAAACAAATTATCCATGTGGGGTCACAACTCTATGCATGCAGCATTTATCACTAACAATATTTAACCTAGTAATATCAAATATGGTAAGTTATAAATCAAAAAATATTTCAATATCATTTTGATAAATCAGACAATAATAGTAATCCTTTTACTAATTAAAGATGAAATAAAGGAAAATTGAATTCTTAGAAGTAACCAACTGACTGAATTCATGGCTGAATTCATGAAAGTAACTAAGTAATGTTAATGTACTATAAAATAAATGAATTCCAGATTTCCATTTGTGTTTCAAAAGGCTTTCAGTCTCAGAGCTCTGTGTTTACCAATTTTTTAAAACCATTAGTGGGCCAGCCTAGATACTTTTAAGTAATTTATTAAAAGAACAAAACAACCTTTCCATTGACTTGCTTTTACTTCTCCAGTTTATCTATCTAAAACCACATCAAAATTAAAATTCACTCCTACATTTTCAAATCAAGTACACATATCTGAATGAAACATCTTTTAGTGGCTTTTGATAATCAACATGACATGATTTTCTATACTAGGAAAAAACAAACAATATTTTCAGAAATTGAGATTTCTCTTGACAAATAATGAGCCCACAAATCATCCTGCCTCAAATTCTTTATATAAAAACCACACTCTTCTCCCACTATTCAAATCATGCAGTGAGCAAGGAGTTACTCCCTTTATGCCAACAGTGCAATAAGAATCTTGGGGTCTAATTGGGAAAATGATCATGAGAGAAAAACAGAGAACATTATGAAACTCTTTAAAGCTAAGAACAAATTTTAAAAGAGCATTGTAAATATAGCGGGAAAAGAAAAGAAAGTGAGATTTAGAATCTAATTTCAAGTGAGCAAAAGACATTAATACACGTTCCCAAATAAAACTTTGTCAACAGAACTGCAGTGTGTTGGGCCATGTTCTTGAGAAGATCTCATTTTAGAATATATTTTCTTTCAGCCATATTCTAAATTTATCTTCCATAGCATATTATCAGATCCTAAATCTAGGCCTCTGTTTAAGTCTTTTGTTGTGCTATTCACAAATTAATCAAAAATACAAAAAAGCCTAGAGAGTACTTTATTTGTTAAACAACAAATTGTTATTGTTGTTGTTAGGTGCCGTCGAGTCAGCATCAGACTCATAGCGACCCTCATAGGTTTTTCAATGGCTGACTGTTACAGGATTGCCTTGGGAGTGGATTGCCACGTCCTTCTCCCATTTTTGCGGTGCTGGGAATTGAACTCGGGACCTCAGAGACTGCAGCGCAGCGCTCTACCCCCTGAGCTAAATCCCAGCCCCAAAAACAACAAATTAGCAAACCAAATTATCTATTACTTCATTGAAGAACATTGATTGCTGACTTGCAGAAAAGCTTTATGAAGAGTTACAAAAGAGTTGAAAGAAAGGTCTTTATGGAGACCACTAAATCTCCCACAATTTCCCCAAAGAATAAGAGACATATACCGCCTTCTGGATAATTTGAACCTTCACCTTGTGACTCACAAGAAACCAGTTAATTTCATGGTGGACTTATGGGATTTGGATCAATGTTACAGTGCTGATTTGGAAACCATTTGATAATTATAGAAAGCATCAGATGACGTTCTCAAATTCACAGATATTTCTTCTACATCATTTCCAAGATTTTGAGTTAAGCTCAGCCACCAACAGTTTTTTATATATCTTTTTGACTAAAATTTCTAAACAATAATTGTGGAGATGGTGGAGGTGGGTGAGGTCCACCTGTTTGGGAGAAGGCAAACTTGATATAACTGCAGTCAGTAGTACAGAAAACCTCTGCCCTTGTGGTCAACAGGTGCATAAAAGAATGTAATGGTTTGCGTATCTAAAATCAAATCTGTATGTCACTAGGTTATAGGGAGAGTAAAATTAAGAATAACCTGAATCAGAGATGTTGTTATTCAGTGCTGTTGAGTCAGATCCAACTCATAGAGATCCTATGTCCAACAGAATGAAAATTCCCCAACACTGTGCCATGCGCAGCACCACTGTCAGTGGTTCTCTGCTATTCATAGGGTTTTCAATGGCTGTTTCAGGATTATTTTGGGAGTGGACTGCCAGGTCCTTCTCACATTTTTCCCATGCTGGGAATGGAACCTAGGGCCTCAGAGCATGCAGAATAACTCTCTACCAACTGAGCTGAAACCCCAATCCTGGATCAGAGATAGCTCTTGGAAAGGATAAAGAAAAGAAGCTTCTATCTCCCAAGACTCTCCAATGTTTCTCCCTTCCACCTTTTACCCAAATCCAAGCACAGGTGTTACCTCCTCTTCTCATGTTCTCCTAGCCTCTAAATGATTGATTCCTGACATCTATCTGACTTCACCTCCTTCCATTCTCCCTTTTCACTATGTGCATTCACAGTGGCTCTCTGTTCCTCAAGTGCGCCAAGCTGACCCTTGTTCTCAAATAGTTTCACAACTGCCCTTTGACCTGCCTGGAACGTTCTTATTCTTTCTCTAGTCCTGCTGTCCTTTCTGCCTGGAAAGTTTTTCACTTTGATCTGAAGATGGACTTTTCATTCAGGTCTCAGCTTGAGGATTTTCTTCATTTAAATTTTGAAAAAAAAAGATAAAAGTTTTCCCTAATTAACTGATATCTTTTTAACAAATTTTTCTTTTTATTACTATCATTTTTAGTATTTTTATAGCATTCTACTAACTGAAGTTATTTCGTGAATATATTTTTTTTCTCAGTGCTGGTGATTGAACCCCGAATCTTATTCATGCTACCCAAGTGTTCTACTACTGATATACATCCATAGCCCCACTAACTTATTAACTTATTCTCTGCACCCCAAAATCAGATATAAGGTTGAGGAACATATAGTGAGCTTTTAAATATGCTCATTAAATAGATGAGCACCTGAATATTGTAGTTACTCTTAGTTTCTTCATTGTCATATAATTGACAATAGCTCAGATTGTGAAGTCAGAACTGCATTTAAATCACAGCCCCACTAATTATTATTTTAGTAAATTTAGGCAAGTTATATAACTTCTCCAAACTTTACCTTTTTTATCTGTAAAATAGGAATAATGGTATTTATGTCACTAGGTTTTGTGAAGGTTAAACAAACTAAAACACAAAACACTGACTAAAGTATCTGTCTTAAATACATGCTCAATAAACATTAGTGACAAAGTAGTGCTTCTCTCAAAGGATGTTTGCATTTGGAAAGATCTCAAAAAGAGACTAAATCTTAACAAGGAGATGTTATATCTTGTTTCCACTGGTGTACTTTCTCTGGACAGAGGAGAGATTTCATTAAGAAAGGAACTTAAGCTACATGCAGTGGTGCACACTCATAATCCAAGAGACTTGGGAGGTAGAGGCAGGAGTATTGCAAGTTCGAAACCAGAGGCAGCCTACCTAATTTAGCAAGACTCTGTCTCACAGTTTAAAAAAAATAAAATTAAAAATGGGGTGGGGGTGTAGCCCAGTGATAGAATACTTGCAAAGTATATATATATATATATATATATATATATATATATATATATGTATATATGTAAGTCTGAGATTCAACTCCCAAGTACTGAAAAAAAAATCAGTTCTTCAATCTGTATTGCCAGATCCTTTGGCTGGTGCAGGAGAGATGCTATTAATTTTCCTCCTCTAATTCCTCTTTGTCAATATTTCCTTACATTCTAGCCAGTCCTTTTGTTTTATACCTTAATATCATTTATCCTGTTAACATCTTGGGTCTTACTGACTCGGCCAGATGACAATACCATCTCTAGGATGGGAGAAACTTTTCAGCCACTCAGTCACATGATGATTTTCCACAATGTATTTTCTCTAATTGTATTAGGAAAATTTCATATTTCTAAGGTCCTAATATACCTTTGTGCATTATTCTTTGTGTCTATGAATTAACACATTTGGAAATTGTCAATGATTGTAAAAATAATAGGATTTGCAGATATGACCATTTTCAAATATTCTAGTTTTCATTCTTCCAAGAACATAATAGAATTAGACACCATGGCACAGGCCTATAATACCAGCAACTCAAAAAGTTGAGGAGGAGGATGCTAAATTTGAGGTCAGAGGCAGCCTGTGCAACTCAGCAAGACCCTGTCTCAAAATAAAACATGAAAAGGGGGCTGAAGCTGCAGCTCAGTGGTAGAGTACTTGCCTAGCATCCATGAGACCCTGGATTCAACCCCTCAGTCCTGAAAAAAAAAAAAAATAGAGTACCATAAGATTGCAGTTCCTACCTCCTTGATGAAATGCATGACTATGAACCTGTTTGACTAATAAAAAGGGTCAAACTGTTACATGCCACTTTCAGGTGGGAGTCTTTAAATTCTATGCATAATTAGCCATGTGTTGTTTCTCTCTGTCACAACATCTGGTGATGTTCCAAGTAGTAGAGGCTTTATCAACGTTGATCTCCAATTTCGTGAAGCAAATCCTTCTGCTCATCCATGGTGGGCAAGTAGTATATATCAGAAATACCTTTCTCATCCTAAGGCACTGAGCTTTTGCAGTAATATATTAATGTACTATATCCTAACTCAGTCAAACCGATGTTAAAGTTAAAAATGTCTATACTGTCCCCTGATTACTGGTTTTACTTTAGCTTTGAGGTATCCCATGTTCATCTTCTATACAATAAGATCATTGGATCAGAAAATGTCTAAAGTTCTTCCAAGTCATAAATTAATTTACTGATGATTTTGCCGAGCTCTGTCTTTAAATTAATGTTCATATTGACGAATCCATGTTTTTACTCAGCAGTGCATCCAGCTGAGTTTTCAATGCTTTTAGGCCCTGGGTACAGGATTCTTTTTTCAGAGATCTGTTGGAGAAAGACTGCTTTTTGATAGTACAAAGGAAAATTCACAGACAACTTTTTTGCTATGTTTAGAAGAGATTCTTTTCCTAGGCATTTGAGTTTATAGAACAAGGGCTCAACCACAGCAACTTTACTTAGGAGTGGCAAGTAAAACAAAAAGCTACTTGTGTCACTGCAAAGTTAAAAAAAAAACTAACTGCTGAGAAAATATTTAAGAGGGGGAAATGGCTAATTTAGGTCATAGTAGCAACATTGAAATGCATACTTTGAGAGAGAAAAGTGTTCATGATTGTTAAAACATCTGCTATTATAAATTACTGAGAAAAGAGTAATGCTTATACTAAGTGTAGAAATTATCAACCAGTGGAATACGTTCATGAGGTATAACAATTACAAGTATAAATCACCATTCATTAAGCTATATTCAATTAGCCAAGCCAGTGAGACGGAATGCCACTCCTGAACCTTTTACACTTCCTTATTTCTCAAATTCATTTTGAAAGCTCAAGACATTCCTCACTGAGGATGACATATGGAATAACTAAATCTCAAGTATTAATCCAAAGCCCTTGTTCTCTGCACCATCCTAGGTTACCAAATACAGCTGAGAATAAAGTTTGAGCCTAAAACACAGACTTTCTTCCCCTAGACTCAGATAACAGACATGCAGCCAAATGGAATTTTACCAAGCTTTCTAAAATGAGTAACTTAGTGTGATCACTGTTCTCTTGGAAACTTTATGAAAATGGGATGTCTCTCACAAGGGTACTCCAGGAAAAACGCTGAGAGGAATGGTCACTTGTCTTGTTCTAAAGACAACTGCAGAAACTAAAAACATCTACAAATAGCTTCAACTAAAAAAAATTGAACTTTCTCCAAATATGATATTAAAAAAGAAATTAAAACTTATTCAATGTCTATGATTCATTCTTTCAGCAACATTTATTGGTTGTATATAAGGTGCCAAGAACTGTGTTAGATACTTTCACATGAACCATCTCCTTTAGTCAAGAAGCATGTGAAGTACAGATGACTTTGTAGATGAATGCCCTGCCTAGAGATATCAACTAAAAGGACCTTTTATGCAAGAGGTATTTATCCAGCATCTGCTACATGCCAAGACTTGTCGATGCATTAGATCCCACCATAAATATTTGGAGGTCTCAGGATAAGAGAACAAATTAAGGTCCTTATACCACATGTCCAAAAACTTAAAGTTATAAGCAGGGATGTACTGGAGCTAGCTCTCATAAACTCGAGAGAGCTGATTGTATTCACCTTCTCCAAAATTCACATTCATTAATGTTGCTTTGGTAGATTGAAATATGCAATAGTGGAAACATTTTGTCCATGGTAAATGACAAACATCTCAGTTGTGGGGATATTTATGTTTGTTTTGTGGCATCTTGTTAAGTATTTACTAACACAGTATTGCTTATAAAACATAACTGTTGAGTAAGTTCTACCCTCTGAACCTGAAAAGCCTGTCTTCATAATAACCTGGAAGGCCAGTGTAAATTTAGCCTCATATTCCTCATTGTTCTACACCAGAATCTGGCAGGGAAGGGAAGGAGTCATTCACTAGACTGTATACCCTGGACTGTAGCCTGTAGCCCTAGCTCTCTATACTTCCTATCCCATCTCAATTTTCATCATGCACTTGGAGGAAGCTCATGTGAACAAATATGGGTGTTTTCACACATCCATCAAGGTTTCATCTATCTGTATACCACATAAACCAATAGTGGTGCCTCCTAGACCATTCCCTTATGCCTAGGAGCATGCATACCAATGATACAGGACAACCTTGGTGAGAAGAAAGAAAAGTGATAACTTATAGACCCTAGAAGTAGACACACATCTTTAAGGATCTGAAAATCCAAAATCCAGAATCCCAGAAGATTACCTAGAATATAGGAATGGGAAAGGCTCTGGATGGGTCCCAAACCCCACAGACAAATCATTCTTTGGTGAGCAATATAAGGCAGTAGGGTCAGAACAGAACCCTCAAAAGCATAGGGTTCCAGGGAGGGTTCACTGTTCCCTGATCTAAGACAGATGCCAAATACAGAAGTTTGAAAGCCCTCATTGAGCTTCTGTTCCACTGAGAGGTAATATAAAATAAACAAATTATTTTAAAGATCAAATTGTCTGTTACCACCTCTCTTTTCAGCCTAAGTGAAATATAATTACCATTTATTGGCAGCTTGCTATTTTTTCAGAGCTTACTAAGTTCTTGAAGATTCAATGGCTAAAAATTAAGAACTGGGTTATTACTTTCAGCTAGCAAAATAATTACTAATGCTTATTGTTCACAGAATATTTGCCATTGGAAGGATTCAGGACATTTTCCCACTCATTGTAAGTGCTGCTTCTACCTTCCCAATTGAATTCTTTTATAAATTCCAGGCTGCCTTTCTCCTTGCTCAGAGTCCTGTCACCATAAGTAACAAAACCATTTTCACTATTTACCTGAGAATTAGAAGCACATGGACACATTGTCAGCAGTCCTGGCTCTGACCCCAATGCCATATCTTACATGTTTTTGTGCCTTCAGTAGTTCGTGAACCATTTTGGTCTTGTTTTCTCCATCTAGAATCCACAATATTAATATCATTTGCTAATTTTTGGATAATACACCAGAAGCATATGTAAAAAGCAAACTGAAGATTGTAAAGAGTTAGCACAGAGAGAAGAGAGCCCTCAGGGAAATGCTTACATTTATGTTTTTTAAACTTTTTTTTTCAGTACTAGGGGTTTGAACCCAGGGTCTCATACATGCCTAGGAAGTTACTCTACCACTGAGACTCACCCCCAGCCCCTTTACTATTTTGAGACAGGGCCTCAGTAAATTCTGCAGTCTGTTTCTAGCCTCGAACTTGCAATTCTCCAGCCTCAGCCCTCTAAATCTCTGAGATTATAGGTGTCATGGTGGCTGCTATATTTTTCAAACTTTAGATTTGCTTGTTTGTTATTTATTTTAATTAAAGTATAGTTTGAATACACAGTATACATACTTACCTTGTATAATGTAATATATATACAC
Source organism: Pedetes capensis (assembly GCA_007922755.1). Classification (NCBI taxonomy): domain Eukaryota; kingdom Metazoa; phylum Chordata; class Mammalia; order Rodentia; family Pedetidae; genus Pedetes; species Pedetes capensis. The sequence goes on along the minus strand of VMDO01005524.1, from coordinate 34,737 downwards.
ATATATATATGTATATATGTATATGTGTATATATATATACACATATATATATATATATATATATATACATATATACATATATGTGTATATATATATACACATATATATATATATATGTGTATATATATATACACATATACATATATACATATATATATATGTGTATATATATTACATTATATTATACATTGTATACATGTGTATATATATTACATTATATTAAACCCTTATAGGGTTTTCAATGGCTGATTGTTTCAGGATTGCCTCGGAGTGGGTTGCCACATCCTTCTCCCATTTTTGTGGTGCTGGGAATCGAACTCAGGACCTCAGAGACTGCAGAGTGGCATTCTACCAACTGAACTAAATCCCAGCCCCTTATTATCTATAGTCACCTTAAAATAGATCTCCTGAACTTATTCATCGTTTAAATGAAATTTTGTACCTTTCATTAACATCTCCTCATCCCCCAACCCTAACCTCCATGCCATGGTAAACACCATTCTTCTCTTTGCTTCTACGAGGGAGATTGACCTTTTTAGATGTCACATATAAGATCATGCTTTATTTGCCTCTCTGTCCCCAGGTTATTTCACTTAACACAATGTTGTCCAGACTCATCAACATTGTTGCAAATGACAGGGTGTCCTCTATTTTCAAGGCTAAATATTATTCCCTTGCATGGGGGGTGACTTTTATTTATCCATTAATCTGTTGGTGAACATTTTGGTTGATTCCCTATCTCAGACATTGTGAACAAGGTTGCAATGACATTGGTTGGGGTGACAATTTTTTCTATATGAACCCTTAAACACAGGCAACAAAAGAAAGGATTGACAGATGGGATTATACCAAACTAAAAACTTTCTGCATAGCCAAAGAAGCAATAAATACAGTGAAGAGACAACAAGTGGAATGGAATAAAAAAATTGCAAATCATACATCTAATAAAGGGTTAATACTTAAAATACATAAGGAACTCAATAAACACAATAGCAAGAAAACAGCCTGATTTGAAAAGTAAAAGTGAATTGCATAGACACTTCTCAAAAGAAGACATACAAATGACCAATAAGAATGTGAAAAATGCTGAAAAATCACTAGTCATCAGAGAGATAAAAATTAAAACCATAATGAAATATCATGTTACACTGTTAGATAGCTTATCAAGAGGACAAAATGTAAGCATTCAGATGTGGAGAGAAGGGATTCTTTGCACACTGTGCATAGGAATAAAATTAGTATGGCCATTATGGAAAACAGGGTAGAATTTACTCAGAAAAATTAAAATTGGAACTACCATGTAATCTAGTAATCCCACTGCTCCCTATTTATCCCAAAAATATAAAATCAGTGTGGTGAGGACATCCCTTCTCCTATGTTCATTTAAGAGGCTTCCAGGAAAGAACAATTTCATTTATCTGTTTTATTTGCCTGTGTATAGAAATTGATTTGTTATTTGCATATTTTGAAGTTATTGACAGGCTTATTTGTTATTTGTCTTGTTTTGTTTACTTATTCCATTAGAAACCATGTACATGCACATATTTTTCCCACAACTTTCTTAAAACTGGAACAGAATTTACCTAATTTGTTCCAGTAATTGTTGCTAAAGCACAAGACATAAAGTAGAAATTAGGTATGTGCATTTCTATTATGTCATAAGTTATTAAAGTATAATTAACTGATTACTTCTGGCATACCTATGACTTCAGTTGCTGGCAACATTTATTGTGGTTCCCCACATAAACACTCTCCTCCCATGCATGAGAAGCAGTAACTGCTATTATTGTTCCTGGAGGCTGGGTGTCAGTAATTTTACCTGAAGAATTGGGGAAGGAAGGAAAATGGAGGAAGTAACCACAGATGCAGAGACATAGTCTAAATCTGACTATGAAATGATCTGCAAGATCCTCATTAAGGGAGAGGACATTACTGTTCTGAAAAAGGGATTGTTCAGGCCAAGAAACCGTGGAGGAGGTCACTGGAGAACTGGGCTGCATTTTCTCCATGCTTGTTGTTGTTGTTAGGTGCCGTCGAGTCGGTATCCAACTCATAGCGACCCTCTGTACAACAGGGGAAACACTATTGTCAGTGCTTCTCTGCTGTTCATAGGGTTTTCAATGACAGATTGATTTTTGGGAGGGGGTTGCCAGGTCCTTCTCCCAAGCCTACAGCTTCTGGTGTTCTCAGCTGGTCTCCCATCCAGGTACTAACCAGGCCGGACCCTGCTTAGCTTCCGAGATCTGGCGAGATCGATGCCACAGGGCTATGGCTGCAGGTTCTCTATGCTTAGCTCTATCTATTTCTTTGTCTGATCCCCACAGCAGTGTGAGTCCTTTGGGCAAGAAACAACAAGTTGCAGACTGAGGCTGCCAGCTGTCTTCCTGGGAAGAGTGGTGTCAGTGGGAGGAGAGAGAGGGCTTGTGACACTTTCCTGGACTTTAGTTGCCATCTGAAAACTCTCTTTTAACATAATGGCAACCCTGTTAAGAACTAGGTCTTGGAATCTATCCAACAAGGCCTCCCCCTGCAGTGGGACCTCCCCAAGTAAAATGCTTGGTAGCCAAGCTCTGGATCCCTGGCACATTTCCCATCCTGGCCTCCACTTTCTGTTGCTCTAAGTGCTCTGTGTTGTGAGTCAAATCATTGGGCAACAAAGTGTTTTCAGAAGAGAAGTTCTCTAGTAGCTACTGTTTATTTCAGCCAAAACTGTAGAGAAAGAAAGGTATCAAGCTAAGCAGGACCAATGCCAACCTTCCTACCAGCCCCTCACAACTAATCAAGTTCTCTCCAAAGAGGACCATGTTGGACTATTCTATGGGCAAGTACATGCCACCTTACCTCTGCTCAGGTGAGAGCCAGTACCTCCTCCCTATTAAGTGCACGTCTCAATGTCTCTTCTCCAACTGAGTTTTGCAATAAAAGAGTTACTTATCACTGTGAACAGATGGGAATGAAATGACAGAGCTTATTCACTTGCTCTTGCCTTGCTGCTGCAACTGGCCCTGGGACAGGAGACAAGTAAGCAATGCTTTCCTTCTGTCAGGAGAGATTCCAAGCTGAAGCAATGGTTTTCATTGAGTTGTGGGGTTATGGTTTCAGGAACCTGTAGTAGGTAAAGTGCTTTTCTCTTGCTGTTTGACTTCCTTCCTCATTTGCAATCTGCTGCGTGTCTGGGGGCAGGGCCACCACAGAGCTGCCAGAAGCAGGAAAGCTTCCAAGGAAAAGTACCACAGCTCACTAGAAACTTGGGGCACATCAGTCCCGGGATGTGATAGTCACCAGAAGGCTGACTCTCCAAAGGCCATCTAGGACCAAAGCTAGCGTTTTCTTTATTTGGTAAGTTTTGCATGGTTCTTGCCTAAAGCATATTGGATAATAGGTACGGTTGAGTTCAACTTTTTCTTATTTGAAGGGCTTGCACATTCAGGTCTGTGGATTGGGAGTGGAGAGAACATCCAATTGGATCTCCAGTCCCATGTAGCTCACAGCCATGGGGCTGCAATGGGGATGGGCCATCAGGCATCTGGAATAGACTCGATTTCGGAATGCAGTGGATCTGATTGCTTCTTGGCAACTTCTCTTTTCTAATTATGTTTGGCTTAGTCTGGTTGTCAAATTACTTTGCAATCCCTAAGCTTATCCAGAAAGTACACAGAGGGGACAGAGAGAACACTGTCTAAAAAGCAGACTGACTGTAAGCAAAGGAGATTTCCAGTGAGATCTTTGAAATGCTTCCTGAGAAATCCATAACCCAGCCCAAAGAAAGGTGATTGTATAGTATTCCTTGGCCCTTTGTTAAGCCCAAAAAAACTGACTGTAACATGTTTCTTTAAAATGCTGGTTATTTAAGGCCATTTTTCTTCTGGTCCCTTAATGAGGATCAAGAAGAACTATTTAGGTTTTTTAAATTTTTTGCTTAAAAAGCACAAGATTTCTCATAGTGAATATATGGTCTGGTTCAAAGAATTTAGAAATCTTCTAGTGCAATTCATTATATCAGTAAATAAATGCCTTGATAATTTGTGTTCCTGTTAGAATATGGTTGTTGTTAGATGCTGTGGAGTTGGTATCCAACTCATAGCAACCTTCATAAGGTTTTCAATGGCTGACTGTTTTTCGGGATTGCCTTGGGAGTGGATTGCCAGGCCCTTCTCCCACTTTTGCGGTGCTGGGAATTGAACTCGGGACCTCAGAGACTATAGCACAGTGCTCTTCAGTGTCTGAGGTCCCGAGTTTGATTCCCAGCACTGCAAAAATGGGTGAAGGATGTGGCAATCCACTCCCAAGGCAATCCCAAAACAATCAGCCACTGAAAACCCTATAAGGGTTACTATGAGTCGGATACAACTCGACAGCACCTAACAAATTAGAATATGGTAACTCCAGTGGAGCAAAGTTAACTCAATCTCTTTTATAATTTATGGAAAAAAATCTCTGAATGGAATTTGATACTTTAAACAAGGAAACAGTCAGAATGGTGAACCTCCTCAAGAGAACGGAGTGGTTTTTCTAGTAGCTTTGTTGTTGTTGTTGTTGTTGTTGTTAGGTGCTGTCGAGTCGGTATCCGACTCATAGCGACCCTCATAGGGTTTTCAATGGCTGTTTCGGGATTGCCCTGGGAGTGGACTGCCAGGCCCTTCTCCCATTTTTGGGGTGCTGGGAATTGAACTTGGGACCTCAGAGACTGCAGCGCTCTACCAACTGAGCTAAATCCCAGCCCAGTAGCTTTGTAGAATTCATTATTTGAATGAGAATATAGTCACAAATTATTTTGTATCTTGGCCACTCATTAAGTCAAGTGAAAAATAAAAATAAATTTAAAAAATTTAAAAGGATTTAAGCTAAAAGGCCATAGGTAGCAGGTGTTATGAGTTACAGTATATACATATTCCAATGTTATTAAGGTTCTGGCCTCATAAATATAGTCTGCTCAACTTATAACTTGCCAAATAGAAATTAATTGTACTTTATGATCGTAAGTTTGAATTATAAAAGAACAGTAGTATTTTTAAGTCTCTGTAGTATAATGTCTGGAAACCTTTTTCTTCCTGCCTTCTTCCTCCAAAGCTGAAATGTCAGATGGTAAGTTTAATAACCAGAAACATTGAGATTGAGCTACTACTTTAATAGTGCCATTTAGATTAGTTGAAATTATTACCTGGAAAATTATTCGACCATAAAATTTCCATGGTGTAGCAGTATATCCAAATTCCTGTTTCTTCTCTTTTCAAGTCAAGCTCAAGGTCGCCTCTCCAAGTTTGAGACCTATAAGATGGAGATGGCAGTACTAGTCTCAGAGTTTTCTAGGAAATTAAATAAGGTTGCCACATAGAAAGCATCAGCTGAGTGGCTACAATATAACAATTACTGAATAAATGGTATTATACATACACCTCACATACACACACATGACATTTTCATATTTCTTTCATTTTGATCACATTCTGACCTGAATATCTAGGCAGGAGATCATGTACATTACAGGATCCTCCTTATGATAGCAGGTCTAGTAACTTACTCTGAGAAAGAAGAGGCAGAAATTAACTGATACATTTGGGGGATCCATGATATTCTTACTATCTGTCATTTAAATCACTTGAGAAATTACAGGCTTTTACTCTGGGAGTTAGCAATCTAGTAGATGAATCAGCCTTCTTGGGCACATATTATTAATCTACAATTTTGATTTTATGTATAGTAACCATGAAGCTCCTGCAGCAAGTTCTTATCAATCTCCTCCAAAGTCTATGATTCAAGTTAGTTAATTAACATTTGAGGCATTTCTTCATTCTCTTATTGGAACTAGAATATTTTCACTTTATATGCATACACTGGGATAGTAAGCTAAATTTGGGGCAGCTTCTCCCACCAACCGGTGGAGTGGGCTTGGACATTTACATCCAATGTCTCTGTGCTTCCATTTTCCCAGCCTGTCTAATAAATGCCCTTAAAACAGTAATATCCATGGCTGTTTCTTTCTGGTTCTGAGTGTCCTACTCCTAAGTTAACTTTTATTCCCAAGATCAATGCAAAAAGTAACTTCAAGAGCTACACACTTGGTTTTCCAAGCAGGGATGGGGAAATCAAGTGACAAATTTGAGTTTATAAAATTAATAAAAATAAAAGAGGAGGAGGATGACGATGAGGAGGAGGATGAGGAGGTGGAGGAGAGCAAAGGCCACATCTGTCCCTAAACCAGAGTAATCTCAAAAACAATTTTTCAGTTGTTCCAGACAGAAATCCCAGATAAACCCCATAACTCGAAAGAGGAAAACTATAGTGTGTCATTAGGAAGCAAAGGACATGCAAGCACACTCATACATACAAACATAACAAGTGATGCTATGAAGTAAAAAGAAAATTATCTCATCAGATAGGGATCTGCTAAAACCCAAGTTGTTTTTACAAAACAGACAAAACTACTTCCCACCAATGCTAACCTAATGCTTCATAAACTAAATCATAATTATAAGGAGAAACATTATAACAATTAAATGTAAAATAAATATTTACATTTTAGAGATATTCTGTAGCTTGCCAAGGAAATCTCACTGACAAAAATTATCTCATATGTGAGTACCTACTTTTTTCTTCTCTTCAGAAAAACACAGTAACTTATCTACCTAAATTGCTGTGATGCTTTTACAAGGCTCAATTCTAAGTCAGGTGGACTAAGTTAAAAAAAGTTCCCCAAATCATACGTATGTACAAACCTATGAATTTTCTGTAAGAATTTGTTTTTAAATTCTGATGATCCTTGACTTTTTTCTCTTAAAATTTTCATCACTTCTCTGTCAGAAGTTTAAATAAGCCAAGGACAGTTAAAGTAAGGAATAATTTTCCCATTTTTCCATATTTTTGTTTGTATTACCATTCACATTTGCCATAAAGCTAAGAAAGATAATGTGAAGAGTAGAAATGACCTGCCAAGTTACTGCAGTGATACCCAGATAATTCAACTTCAGCAACACCCAAGTCTTACCAGTTCTTCAACACTCTCCCATGTGCCTGAGGCAGCCTCCTGCCAGCACTGTGTTCTGACTTCCCCAGCTCTCTTGGCATACTTTCTTTAGATTACCTATTTGGTCAGATGGGTTTCAGGCAAATATCAGGGTTCTCTAATGACTGGAAATGTACCTTTCCCTCTCTAGTTCAAGTGCCTTAGGGATCAAGAGAAAATGGAGAGAGGGGAGAGAAGGGGTGAGAGAGAGAGAGAGAGAGAGATCTCAAAATCATCTGGAATGTGATTAGTGTTTGTCGGTGCAGATATCTATAGGTCTGATCATTTCAACAGTAAGTCTGACATGGGCACAATGCCATTTTTAAGCATTGTTGTTAGGTGCTGTGGAGTCGGTATCCGACTCATAGTGACCCTCATAGGGTTTTCAATGGCTGACTGTTTCGGGATTGCCTTGGGAGTGGATTGCCAGGCCCTTCTCCCATTTTTGCAGTGCTGGGAATTGAACTTGGGACCTCAGAGACTGCAGCGCAGTGCTCTACCAACTGAGCTAAATCCCAGCCCTTTTTAAGCATAGGAACCATATTTATCAGGGTGGAAAATACATTCCTCCAACAGTATATCCACTAAGTATCAATGTTTCAAATTTCAAGTAGTAAAAATTTCTTTCAATCAAAAATATTTCAAACCTATTAATGTATGCATAATTGAAAATGACATGAGTTTAGAATATAAGACACAACACATGGAACTTTGATGATAAAAATAAGTGAGAAGATTTTTTAATTGTCTCATTCTTAAAATAACATGGATTCTACTATTATCTGTATGAGGGTATTTCCTAGTCTATTTCAACTTTTGTTTATTTGAGTAATTACATATTTTTCTTTGGGTTATTATGAAAATTCAATAGTTATTGTATGTAAAGCACATAAAATAGTGAATGGCATAAAGAGAAACTTTTAATTCTACTACTACAATTACTACAATTTCTACTACTATTGTAACCTTGCTGCCGACATAATGAAAACTGATATTCTTGCTAAGCACAGTGGCACACACTTATAACCCTAGTAACCCTGAGGCAGATGGATCATAAGTTTGAGGAGAGAGGTAGCCTGAGAAACTTAGATTCTGTTTCAAAAATAAAAACAAAAAGCGTCTGGGGGTGCACCTAAGTGGTGGCATACTTGTCTAGCACATATGAGGCTGTGGACTTGACTCACAGGACTGAAAAAAAAAACTGATATTTTTTTATTTTGAATTTATAGTTTTTTTCCTCAGTTTTGTTGAAGTATAATTGATGAATAAAATTTATGTACATGGTACTCAATGTGTTGTTTTGATATATGTATAAATAATGAAATAATTGCCAATCAAGCTAATTAATATATCTGTCACTTTACATAGTTAGCATCTGTGTGTTTGCGGCATCAACAATTGAGAGCTAATCATTTATAAAATTTCTAGCATCTAATCAATGTTAACTATAGTTACCATGCTGTATTAGTTATTGTATGTGAAGCACGTAAAATAGTGAATGGCATAAAGAGAAACTCTAATTCTACTACTATAGTTACTATAATTTCTACAATCTGCAGAATATATTCATCCTATATAACTGAAACTTTGTACCATCTGACCAGCATCTCTTCATTTCCTCACCTCCCAGGCCCTGACAACAAACACTCTGCTCTGCTTCTATGAGATCAAGTTTCTTATATTCTACATCTGTGTTTCATTCTCTCTGGCTTATTGCACTTAGGCTCTTCATCTATGTTATCACAAATGATAGAATTTCCTTCTTTTGTATGGCTACATAATACACTATTGCATGTGTGTATATCTCACATTTTCTTTGATATTTAGGTTGATTCCATATTTTGACTATTACGAATGATATGCAGTGAACATGGAAGTGCAGATATCTCTTCAACACACTTATTTAATTTCCTTTGGATGTATAACCAGTAGTGAGGTAGCTGGATCAGATGGTAGTGCTATCCTTAATTTTTTGAAGAGGCTATATACTGTTTTCCTTAGTAGATGTACCAATTAGTAACCCCCCAAGTGTTCAAGAATTCCCCCATTTTTCATATCCTCTCCAATTCAAAATATTTTTGTATTAATCATTCTAATAGGTGTGAGTTGTTTTCTGATAGTGTTTTGTGTTTTATCTCTCTAATGATAATTGCTTGAGTATTTTTAATAGATACGCTGTCATATTTATGTCTTCTATTGAGAAATGACTATTCGGGATTTTGTTTCCTATTTTTAGTAGCATTATTTGTTTTCTTCCTACTGAATTCCATATATATTTTAAATACTAGTGTTTATCAGAGGTATCCCCGACATGTCTGTCAGTTTGCCATACTGTGCGAGCTTGTCTGTTGCAGTGAGGATGAAAGCTATGCCACTAGTATCTCAGATGCCAGCAGGGCCACCCATGGTGGACAGGATTCACCTTCTAGATTAGCTTCTAGATTAAGGCAGACTAGGAAGAAGGACACAGAATCCCACTCCTAAAACCATTAATCATTGAAAATCCTATGAATAGCAGGGAACCACTGTCAAATATTGTGCCAGAAAATGAACCTTCAGGCTGGAAAGCACTTAAGAGATAACCAGGGAAGAGTTGCCTCCTGAAAATAGAGTTGACCTTAATGATAGGAATGAAGTAAACCCCTGAGATCTCCATTTGCTAAAGTGGCACAACTCAAAATGGAAGGAAACACAGTGACTACAACAATGGCTCAAACAAAAAAGTACGTGTGTGGCACAGTGTTGGGTAGTGTTTTGTTCTGTTGTATATAAGGTTGCTATGAGTTGGACCCAACTCAATGGCACCTACCAACAAACATCAGAAGTATGACATAAATATTTTCTGTCATTCTGTAGATCATCATTTCATTATGTTGATTGTTTCTTTGGCTGTGAAGAAGCTTTTTATTTAATTTAATCCCATTAATCTATTCCTGCTTCTGTTGTCTGTGCTTTTCAGTTGATATTAAAATATCATTGCCAAGACCAGTGTCATCAAGCTTTCCACTATTTTTTCTTCTAGTAGTTTTATAGTTTCAGGTCTTATGTATAAGTTTTTAATCCATTTTGAGATGATTTCTGTTGGGGAGAGAACCTGGGGCCTCATGAATGCCAAAGTACTCTACTACTGAGCTATACCCAGCATGCCATTAGTTCACTTTGGGTACTATGGATGTTTTAACAATATTAATTCTTTCAAATGATGAGCATTGAGTGTCATTACACTTCCTGTACCTTCTTACATTTATTTAATCATTGTCTTTATAGTTTTCAGTATCTAAATTTTCAGTTCCTTGATTAAATTTAACCCTAAATATTTTCATTAATGGTATTATAAATGGAATTTTGTTCCTAATACCATTTTATAATACTCATTATTGTATAGAAATATAGACATTTGTATGTTGATTTTGCAACATACTGCAAACTTACTAAATTTGTTTAATAGTTCTAAAACATTTTTTCCATAGATTTTTTTAAGATTTTCTATATATAGTATGACATCAAAAAACAGAGTCAATTTTACTTCTTTTCGGATTTGGATTCCTAATATTTCTTCTTCTTGTCTAATTGCTCTATCTAGGATTGCTAGTACTATGTTGAATAACAGTGAGCATTCTGGTGTTGTTCCTAATCTTAGAAGAAAAGCTTCCTACCTTTCAATATAGTATGATGTTATCTGTAGGCCTTTCATGTAGGCATTTATCACATTGAGGTACATTTCTTCTATGTCTATTTTGTTGAGTGTTTTCACCATAAAAGCTGAATTTTGTCAATGATTTTCTGAATATATTGTAATAATGATTATTTCATCCTTCATTCTGTTAATGCAATATATTCATTTGCTTATATTTAAATTATTGATTGACTAACTTGCTTATATCAAATAATCCTTGCATCCCACAGACAAATTTCACTTTATCATGCTATAGATTCTTTTAATGTGTCATTAAATTAAGTTTTCCAGTATTTCATTGAGGGTTTTTATATCTATGTACACCAGAGGCTTAAGGCTATAATTTTGTATTCTTTTAGTGTATGGACTTTGTTTGAGGGTAATGCTGGCCTCATAAAATGAGTCTGGAAGTGTTTTATCCTCCTTAATTTTTTTGTAATAATTTGTGTTGATTCTTTAAATATTTGGCAGAATTCACCACTGAACCCATTAATGATGGGGCTTTTTATGGTTTTTATGTTTTTGATTATTGACTCAATTTCTATACTCATTATTCTGTTCATATTTTCTGTTCCTTTTGTATATATAAAATTTTACATAAAATATAGAATACACTTAATTGTTAGTTCTCCAGATGAATTGACTATTTTGTCATTTGTCTCCTTTGACATTCTTTGTCTCCTACAACAATTTCTGACAAGTTTATTTTGTTTAAGTATAGCCACCCTTATCTATTTTGATTAATCTTAATCTTTTCTAGGCAAAATATAGCTAGATCTTGGTGGGTTTTTTTCACATTCAATCAGTTTATGCCTTTTCATTGGAGAATTTAATCGAATTCCATTATTGGTAGGAGAAAGATTTGTTATTGTCATTTTAAATTTTTTTCTGTTTTAGAGTTTCCTTGTTCCATTCTTCCTTTCCTGCTGCCATCTTTTTTATTTTTTCTTTTTATTTATTTATTTATTTTTTATTTTTTTTTTTTTTTTACTTTTTTAAGACAGGGTCTCACTAAACTACACAGACTACCTCTGGTTCCAAACATGCGATCCTCCCACCTGCCCCTCCTGAGCTGCTGGGATTATAGGCATGCGCCACCACACCCGGCTATCCTGCTGTCATCTTTCCTGATTTCATTATTTGTTATTGTGATTTGCTTTATTTTCCCTTTATCTGTAGTTAACCTGCTACAAGTTTTTTGTGGTCATGTGGTAGTTATGATGCTTACATGAAGCATTTTATAGTTGTAATAACCTATTTCATGGTGATAACATGTTAAATTCAACCACATATAAAAACTCTACATTTTGCCTTCTTTCTCCACATTTTTATATTTTGATGTCACAAATTATATCTTTTTCTATTGTGTGTAGATTAACAAGTTATTATAATTATAATAATGTTAATACATTTATACTTTAACTCTTAAACCAGAGTTAAAAGTAATTCATGCACTGCCATTACTATATTAAATTATTCGTAATTTGACTACACTCTTACATTTATAGTGACTTTAATATTTTCATATGTTTTATGTCTTTAGTTAATGTCCTTTTGTTTAAACTTGAAGAATTCCCTTTGACGTTTCTTGTGAGGCAAATTTAGTTATAAACTATTCCCACAGTTTTTGTTTGGGAAATATTTTCTCTCTCCTTCCTTTATTAAGAACAACTTTTCAGGTAAAACATTCTTGGTTGACAGTTTATTCCAACACTAAATATATCATCCCAATCTACAATGTTTCTGCTGAGAAATCTGCTGATTGCTTTATAAATTTCCCTTGTATGTGCATACTCACTTTTCTCTTGGTGGTTTCAAACTTCTTTTTGCCTTTTACCTTTAAGAATTTTATTACATGTGTCAGTTCAGATTTCTTTATGTTTAATCTAGTTGATATTCTTTGGGCTTCATAGAGCTAGATGTTTATTTGCCTCCCCATTATTTTCTGTCACTATGTCTTTATATATGCTTTCTGTTCTTTCTTTATCCCTACTTCTTTTGCATTCACATAATGCTTGTTTTGGTTTACTTGATGGTGTTTCATAGGTCACATAGGCTTTATCCACTCTCTTTCATTTCTTTTTTATTTTTGTTCCTCTGACTGGTTATTTCAAATGACCTGTCCCAAGCTCACAGATTCTTTCTTCTGTTTGATCAAGTCTGCTATCAATCTTCCTATGGAAGTTTTCCATATAGTTATTGTGTTCTTTGGCTCTAGAATCTCTGTTTGGTTTTTTTATGGTTTCTATCACTTTGTTGAACTTCATGTTTTTTTCTCATATCATCTAGTTATCTCTGTGTATCTGCTTGTAGTTCTCTAAATTTCCTTAAAGTGATTAGTCATAGAAATGATAAAAGTGATTAGTTCATAGAAATCCATTTCTTTTGAATCACTTGCTGGTGCTATTTTTTTTTCCTTTGATGATCTCATGTCTTCTATATTATTTGTTGTACTCCTGTCTTTATTTTGTTATCTCTGTCTTTGAAGAGAAGTGGGCACATCATCAAAGCTTTACAGACTGACTTCAGTCAGGAAAGCTCTTTGCTAGTTAACTCTTCCAAAAGATTTTAGGTGGGTTGAATAGCCAGTACATAGGTGAACTTACTGCTGGAGTCTTTGGCATGTTGGACTGTTCTGGTTCAACAGGCTGGTGGGCTTAGCAATTAGGTTCTGGAGAGTAGACCTAGATTTTGGGTTCATGACTGTTAGTCTGGAGGTTCATGGGAGCTAGTTTGGTTCTGAGGTCTACTGGGATAGTACTAGAAACTGGGTCCATCTGAGTGGACAAAGTGCACTAAGTCCACATAGATACAGAGCTGGCAAATTGAGATTTAGATAAGAAATTTATTTTTCTCACTTAAAAAGAGATGTAGACACACCCATCCATCAGTGGTAAAGCAATTTCACATGGAAAACCCTGACTCCTTTTAGATTATATACATCTTGTTGCCTCATGATTGCAAAACGACTGTTCCACTTATAATATCACATCCACATTCCAGAGAGAAAGCAGGAGAAGGGAATGGGAGAAAATAGCAATGTGGCAGCCGAGTCTACCTTCTTTTTTTAATGTTTCCCTACCCAGAAACTTCTAAATATATTTCATAGGCCATAATTTTAACATATAGTAATCTTAGCTATGGGGGAAGCTGGAAAATGTAGCTGTTTACTACATATATGCTTGCTCTGAAGAAATCAATCTTATGTTAGTGAGGAAGGAAAATAAAAAAGAATCAATATGCATAAACAAATATTGATCAAAGATCTTTTGTGTGTGCGTGTGCGTGCGTGTGTGTGCGTGCGTGTGTGTGTGTGTGTGTGTGTGTGTGTGTGTGTTTGTTACTGGGGGTTGAACCCAGGGCTTCGTGCCTGCATGCCTTACAAGTGCTGTACCACTGAGCTGCACCCTCAGCCCAATTTTTTTTTTTACTTTTCTGAGACTGCCTCTAGCCTTGAATTTGCGATCCTCCTGCCTCCGCCTCCTGAGTCACTAGGATTACAGGCATGCACCACCAAGCCCAGCTGATCATAGATCTTTTAAGAGTTACTAAAATAGTCATCTCATCCAAGGAGATAGCCTGGCATCTCTCAGACAAATATAAACACAATTTTTCTTCTGCCTTATTTTTTGTTTACTTTCATAATCATCTTACTTTTCCTTGTGGTCTAGAACTTCATGATCATCTTTATACCTTCTAATACAGCATGCACAAAGAAGATTTTTTTATACTTTAATGTTGTTTAACTTTATACATGAAAAAGAGAACTATTTTCTGCATTTAAGCTTGATTATTTGGCACTATTGAGAAACCATAAATTCGGTAACTTTATCAAGGACAGCAATTTACTACTCATGGAGCTGATATGGATTACACACTGCTTTTGTGTTCTCCATGAGCTAAGAATATTTGTTACATTTTAAATAGGGTTTAAAAATTAAGAACACGCAGCAGAAACAGTATGTACTTTACAAACCCTAAAATATGTGCTATCTGCCCTTTTACAGAAAACATTAGGCAACTCCTGAAATTGTTTTAAAAATTACCGTATTTCTCTCTTTTGTCCTTGTGTGTAATATGTTAAAGATTTAGTTATACTGTCCCAGAATTCCTGGAGTCATCATTGTCTTTTAAATTTGTGTGTGAGAAATTCTGCCAGCCTGCCCTTCTTCCTATCAAGAAAACCAAATGTCCTCCCATTCCATAGAGAAACTGATGTTAGGACTTCCTTCAGATCCCGAATGAAACTCCTGAGCTTAATACCCAGTTTAAACTACATTATAATTTTTAATGATTTTTAAGTGATAAAGTTTTCCTATCACTACGTAAATTTTAAGAAAATAATAGGTGTGAGTTCCAAATCAGGAATACAAGGCTCAGTGAATTGTATTTCTCCCTCTTAGTTATTAATAATTCTAGTGTAGTTGAATTTAAATAATATAAATGAAGCAACCAATCTTTCTTGTCTTTGTTTTGCTCCACAATTTGACAAAGTCATCAAAGTCAATTATATTGGAAAGTATATGTAAACAATCACTTGAAAATTGTTTTATTGTGATGCTGTGTAAAATATTTTGAAGTTTTTTTTTTAAATACTGTATGAAGTCTTCCTGTAAGTATGAGAAAATTATTGAGCAATTTTGTCTTTCTTATTAAGACCCTAGGGCCTATTGCAGTGTCAGGTATACTGAAGGGGTTTTATAAGTAATCATTATGCCTGTGTATCTGCCTGCCTGTCTGCCTCTCCCCCTTCATCTCAAAACAGTCAAGGTTTGTTTCTGCTGTCACATGTCACCTTCTATTAGTAATGACCTGCTCATTATATGGAAGAAATTATACTTCTTCCATGTAAATTGTTTTTTCTATATATAAATTCTATAGCTTCTATATGTTTAGAGTCCTAGAAAATAGTATATGAAGTCAGCAAAATTTGGAACAGAGATATGATTTCTGAAGTTCAAGTATACAGTCATTAACAGATTCAGGATCAACACTGTTATCACTGTATACACTTCTATCTCTTTCACTAGATGCCTTTTCCTATAAAGATTTCATATCCATAGACTTGGTGGATTTCTTAATCAAAAGAAGCCACATGATCCTTATTAAAATGAAACTACATAAAAGTCCTTCTTAAACATTCAGGATAAACTAACCAAAATATCAAAGCTAACTATATTGACGTATACTAACACAGAAAATCTCAGAGAACAAATCAAACAAGTTCCATACAGAACCTGGATATTTTTATATTTCATTAAGAAAATATACTATATAACTTAAATAAAGAGCAAATGATAGAAAAGAAAGAGCACCATGTTCTGGGTTACAGTATCCTCTCAAATAAATTGCATTAATATTCCCTCATTAGAATAAGCTTGCCAATCTAGTATCATAGAAGCATTTTTGTTTTGAAAGCCATGTGCAATTAGAACAGTTAAAATTGCAAAAGCATGATTATATTTTCAATTGGTGGAGTATTTTTCTCCCTTAAAACTTTCCAGAGCTTTTATGTAAACATAATTACAAAAGTGCGTATGTCATTGGTTCTGACCTTATTATCTAAAATTTCTATGAGAAAAACAAAGGATTCTTTTCATCTGGATCCTGATGCAGCATTTTTATCATACTTACTTTTAGTCACTGTGTTTCTATTTATAACAAGTGAAATACTCTCATCAGAACAAAGGTCCCAGCATTGAAAAGAGACACCATAGATGCAGGCACCTAAGTGAATAACAGAGGCCAGAGTCCACTTGAACTGTTCACATTGTTAGAGATAAGTTCAGATCTGATCTGCCTGCCTATTGCTTTCAACGTTGATTTGTTATAGCAGGTAGCTGACAGGATTTATCCAAAAAGACCAGAAACATGCACTGTGCCATCCAAAAGGCAGAAGCACTGGATGGGGCTTATTTGATGCAGATCCTCTGGCATGATGGGGCAGAGTCCCTCTATCCAGCGGTATGGCTGAGAGACAACTGTCAGTGCTCTGACTGCTACCTGGATTCTGCAAAAGCACGGAAACTTCTCCTGGAAGCTCTTGATGTAAACATTAGCATTAAAGGCTTAACATTTGACAGAAACAAGGTAATTATATTTAAATATTCTCTCCATTCTTTTCCAAGTTAAAGTTGTTAGTCTGCAATAATTTAAACGACTATTTTCATTTGCTCATATATATGAAATCATCTATATGATTATGTTTGGATAGTAATTGGCAAGAATTAACCATATTCAGTAAATGAAGGCATCTGCTATTATTATTATTACTACTACCACTACTACTACTTCCATTTTTACTAAAAACTGCAAGGCTGTTCATTATTCTTTCATTGAGTAGCAACCTTGAAGATACAAATTATTTCTACAATAAAAGTAGTGCTGCTGGGACTTAGTTTACTGATCTGTAAAATAGGGATACCTAGAGAATTGGTTCACACAGATTTTACCAGGATTCAATGAGCTAATCTAGGTTAAAATGTTTATCATAGTGCCTGGCATACAGTGTTGTTGTTGTTAGATGCAGTAGACAGTGAGCTCTCTTAAAATAGTACTAATTAATATTACTAGTACTGATTAATATCAAATTAGTGAGTAGATGTGCAAAACTTGTCCTAAAAGCATAGCTCCTAAAATCCAACCAGATGTGGCCACCTCCCCATATTTCTCTCTTCCAAATTTACTAGAATTCTTACCAGAAAAGCAAATATAACAAGAAAGATCATCCTTTCCCCCTCTTTTGTCCTTATCTCAACTTGAGTACATCATTACCAGTTCTCACTATTAATGGTAGTACTATCTCCTAGAATGTCGGGGGCCACAGTTAGAGGATATAGAATAAGAACTTCAGATCTGACCAAATTCTATTTCTTGCATGCTGTTTTAGTGTCCTTAGATGTCAGATACAACCCTTGGCTTGCAAGGGGATTAAAAAGCAAGGTTTAATTGGATTCCCTGACTATCTTAAATAATTTTCAGACACAGAGTAGTAGTGAAGAATAGAATTATGCAGCAGCATAATGTAGAAAAAGGTAATATTTGCTTTTTGTGTTATTAGGTTTATATCACCTGGCCCAATGAGCATTTCAGTGAATTTGAAGCTGATTGGCTGAAGAAAAGATGCTTTTCCCAGCAGGCCAGAGCAAAACTCCAAGGAGAACTATTTTTGCCAGGTAACCCTGCCATGGTCTTCAACATCTTTTAAGATACTTATAATAAGGATCTTTTTTAAAAATGTATTATTTTAATTGTTCATATGTATAGGGTGTTTGTTGTTAGGTTTTGTCAAGTCTGACTCATAGTAACCCTCATAGGGTTTTCAGTGACTGGGGACTGATTCAGGAGTGGATTAACACATCCTTCTCCCATTTTGGGGGTGCTGGGTGTTCAAACCCAGGTGCTCAGAGAGTGTGGAGCAGCACTCTACCAACTGAGCTAAACCCCAGCCCTATTTATGGGGTTGCTGTTGTTATTGCTAGGTGCCATAGAGTTGTGTCCAACTCATAGTGACTCTCATAGGGTTCTCAAAGGTGGACTCTTTCGGGATTGTCTCGGGAGTGGATGGCCATGTCCCTCTCCAATTTTTGTGGTGCTGGGAATTGAACTAGGGACCCTAGAGACTGCAAAGCAGTGCTCTACCAATAGAGCTAAATCCCAACCCTATTTATGGGATAGACTGTGATAATTTGATACATATATAAATTCCTTAATGACCAAATCAGGCGACATTCCCATCTCCTTCCTCTCGGTTTGTAAGCATTTTAGTAATAAATGTGCTCAGTAGCCAAATCAAACCTTTGTGTTTAAGTTAAATTAATATTGTAGCATATTTGGAATGTTTAAATTATTACCAACAGATCATATGTAAGGAGAACAGAGCAGCTCTAGACATTCTAAAGATGAACAAAAGAAGTTCAGTAGACTTATGTTTTTGTTATCTAAAGTCTAATACTCCACAGACACTCCATAGGTGTTTCCTATTTAAAAAAAAAAAAAAAAAAAAAAAAAAGGATACATCTGAGCCAGACTTGCCCTTCTTAACAATTTTGTCTGAGACCAGAACAGTACAAATCAATAAGGCATACATTCTCCTCTTTAAGAATCGACCATTCTTGTCAGGAATTAAATTCCTCTATCCCTTACTCTCACCCTTTTAACAGCTGACAAGGTTTTGTTCCAGTGCTTTGTGTCTGAACCACCAGGAATCCACTTCCCCTTTATCCAGCATTGCTAGCTGGTTGAATAGAGATGAGTATCCAGGGAAAGCTGTTTTTCCTACTTTCTTCCAAAGTGTGCATTGTTAGATTCTTCAAGGAGTCTCCAATTATATAACTGCATAGCAATTGTCTGGATCAAATAGTAGTATCTCAAATGTATTATTTTTTATTTATTTTAAATTTCTTCTGGTACTCAAAATATTTTTTTCCTTATCCCTGCCCTAATTCTGTAATCCTGTCAGATTTTACTTTCATTTCCTTCCAGTTCTTCTTTAGATTATTTCAGGAAGTAAAAGCCAACGTTTTATTATTACAGCTTAAGCTTTTAAGCACTGTAAAATGATATGGCTACCGCATCGTTACTATTTCTTGCCCAGTGAAGTTTTTATAGCTTACATTTCTCAATACAAACAGGCAGTGGCAAAATGGAAATGATAGTACAATCAGTTAAGTAGTGGAAAAAATTGGTCACAATGACAGGCTGCAATCATGGATAATATAAGAACTGGCTGCTAGGTAGACACTGGAAAATATTTTAATGGATTAAAACAAAATCAGATTTTTAAAATATATTCTCAAACTGTGCAGTTGGTGAGTAAAAGAAGAAATTAATGGGACATTTTTGGATTAGTTCTATGGCTTCTTGCCTGCAGAATTTGATACCTTCTTTCACTGCCATTGCATATTTTCAAACATTAATACTCCAGAGCTTGTAAACAGAGTTCCACTTGTGAAAGGACTTTGATTTTTAGTCCTAGTAGCAAAGTTCTCCTGCTCTTTTCTTGGAGTGAGGGTAACAGGACTTAAAATCTGGAGTCAAGATGCAGACAACTTTCCTTGACCTTTTCCTGGCACTAGCTATTGAAGGAAAAATGAAAAGACAAATGATAATCAGCCATATGACTGGTTATGGGACAGTCATAGGACAGACTGTCCCTTCTAGCCAAAAGGAAGATATTCAGAGTAACTATTCCCTCATAAATGTCTATTCATCTGCACATACACTGGATACTTTTTTTGTGCTAGAGACTCTGTAAGGAAATTATTGTTGTTATTAGGTGCTGTCAAATTGGGTCTAACTCATTGCAACCCTATGTACAACAGAACAAAACACTCTCCGATGTTGTGCCATGCCCAGCACTATGTCAAAGCTTCTTTGCTACTCATAGGGCTTTCGGTGGCTGATTGTTTTGGAAATGGGCTGCTGGGCCCTTCTCCCAAGCCTACAGCACCCAGTATTCCAGGTGCTCTCTCATCTAAGGACTACTGAGGCCCAACCCCACTTAACTTCTGAGAGTTAATGGGATTGGATGCCAGGGTGATGTAGCTGTAAGCCTGTAAGGAAATACCAAAGTAAAAAAGGCATGAACTCTGTCCTTGAGGATTTATTAAGTATAGTTGTTGTTGTTAAGTGCTGTCAAGTCAAGTCCAACTTATGTTGTTGTTGTTGTTGTTAGGTGCCATCGAGTCGAGTCCAACTCATAGCGACCCTATGTACAGCAGATCGAAACACTTGCTGATTCTGTGCCAGGCAAACCATCTTATTTATGTTTAAGCCCATTGTTGCAGACACTGTGTCAATCCATCTGGTGGAGGGTTTTCCTTTTTTTCACTGACCTTCCACTGTCTCAAACATGATGTCTTTCTACAGGGATTGGTCTCTCCTGACTACATGTCAGAAATATGTAAGATGAAGTCTAGATATTCTTGCTTCCAAAGAGCACTCTGGTTGCACTTCTTCTAGAACAGATCTGTTGGTTCTTTTGGCTATCCGTAATGTATTCAATTGTCATCTCCAGCACCATAATTCAAAAGCATCAATTCTTCTCCTGTCTCTCTTGTTCAACGTCCAGCTTTCACAACCATATGATGTGACTGAAAACACCATGGCATGAATCAGGCCCACCTTGTCAATGTGACATCTTTCCTTTTCACTACTCTAAAGAGATCTTTTGCCCCAGCTTTTCCCAGAGCAATGCATCTTTTGATTTCCTGACTACTGTTTCCATGGATGTTGATTATAGAGCCAAGCAAAGCAAAATCATGGACAGCCTCTATCTTTTCTTAATTTATTTTGAAGTTGCATACTGACCCAGCTGTAAGGATTTTTGTTTTGTTGATATTCAGTCACAATCAATCCATACTGAGGCTATGATCTTTGATCTTCATCAGTAAATGTTTTAAATCCTCTTCACTTTCAGGAAGCAGAGTTCATCTGCATAACACAGATTGTTAATGAGTTTTCCTCCAATCCTGATGCTGCATTCTTCCTCATAAAGCCCAGCTTCTCGGATTGTTTGCTCAGCATATAAATTGAAGAGATAGGGTGAAAGTATACAGCTCTGACACACACCTTTCTCAACTTTAAACCAGGCAGTGTTTCCTTGTTCTATTTAAACAAATGCCTCCTGGTTGATGTACAGATTCCTCATGATTATAATTAGGTGCTCTGGTATTCCCATTTTCCAAAGTGTTATCCATAATTTGTTATGATCCACACAGTCAAATGCCTTTTCATAGTCAATAAGGCATAGATAGACATCTTCTGATATTCTCTGCTTTTGGCTAATATCTACCTGACATCATCAATGATGTCCCTGGTTCCTTTCCCTCTTTTGAAACTGGCTTGATTTTCTGGCAACTCCCTTTCTGCTTGCTGCTGCCACCACTTTTGAATGATCTTTAGTAAAATTTTGCTTGTGTGTGATATTAATGATATTGTCTGATAATTTCCATATTTAGGTGGATCCCCTTTCTTGGGAATAGGCACAAATATGAATCTGTTCCAGTCAGTTAGCCAGGTAGCTGTTTTCCAAATCTGTTGGCATAAACATGTTAATACCTATGATGCTCCATCTGTTTGTTGAAACATCTCTATTGGTATTCCATCAATTCCTGGAGCCTTGTGTTTTGCCAGTTCTTTCAAGGTGACTTCCACTTCGTGGTTCAATAACATTGGTTCCTCTTCATATGCAGCCTCTTGGAATGGTTGATCATCTACCAATTCTTTTCTGTATAATGACCCTATATATTCCTTTCATCTTCTTTTGATGTTCCCTGCATCAGTTAACATTTTCCCCATAGAAACTTTCACTATTGCCACTTGAGGCTTGAATTTTTTCTTCATTTCCTTAAGCTTGAGAAACACAGAGCAAGTTCTTCCCTTTTGGTTTTCTGCCTCCAGCTCTTTGCACATGTCATTACAATATTTGTTTTTGTCTTCTCAAGCTGCCTTTTGAAATCTTCTGTCTAGATCCTTGACTTCTTCTTGTCTTCCTTTTACTTTAGTTGATCGATTTTCAAGGGTAAGTTCCAGTGTCTCTTTTGATATGCAATTTGGTCTTTTCTTTTTTTCCTGTCTTTTTAATAACCTTTTGCTGTCTTCATGAATGATATCTCTGATGTCATGCCACCACTCATCTGGTCTCCTACCATTTGTGTCTAATGCATTAAACCTATTCTTGATGTGGTCTATGAACTCTGGTGGGATATACTCAAGGTTATACCTTGGCTCTTATACACTTATTCTAGTTTTCTTCAGAGTTAGTTTGAACTTGCATGTGAGAAGTTGATGGTCTGATCCACAGTCACCACCTGGTCTTGTTCTAACATTTGATATAGAGCCTTTCCATTGTCTCTCTCCACATATGTAGTCAATTTGGTTCCTGTATGGTCCATCTGGTGAAGTCCATGTGTATAGTCACTGTTTATGTTGGCGAAAAAATGTATTTGCTATGAAAAGGTCATTGGTCTGACAAAACTCTGTCATCCAATCTCCAGCATCATTTCTTTCACCAAGGCCATATTTTCCAACTACTGAGCCTTCTTCTTTGTTTCCAACCTTTGCAGTCCAGTCACCCAGTAATTATCAGTATGTCCTGATTGCGTGTTTGATCTATCTCAGATTGCAGAAACTGGTAGAAATCTTTCCTTTCTTCATTTGTGGCTTTAGTGGTGGTTGCATCAATTTGAATAATAGTCATACTAACTGACCTTCCTTGTAGGCATATGGATATTATTCTATCACTGACAGCACTGTATTTCAGGACAGATCTTGAGATGTCTTTTTGATGATGAATGCAACCCCATTTCTCTTTAGTTTGTCATGCCCCACATAGTAGGCCATGTGATTATCTGACTCAAAATGGCCCATGCACATACATTTTAGCTCATTGATGCTCTTTTAATAATTTCTAATTTTCCTAGATTCATACTTTCCATGTTTCAATTGTTAATGGATGTTTACAGTTGTTTCTCCTCATTTTGAGTAATGCCACATCAGCAAATGGAGGTCCCCACATGACTGTCAGTTTGCTTCACTGTTGGGGCTTGTGTGTTGTGATGAGGCTGAAAGCTATGCCACTGGTATCTCAGATGCCAGCAGGGTCACCCATGGTGGGCAGGTTTTAGCTGAGCTTCCAGACTAAGACAGACTGGGAATCGGCACTGGCAAACCACTCCCCAAACAATTAGCCATTAAAAATCCTATGAATAGCAAAGAAACACTCTCAGATATAGTGCCGGAAAATGATCCCCCCCATGTTGGAAGGCACTCAAAAGATTGCTGGGAAAGAGTTACCTCCTCAAAGTAGAGCCTACCTTGATTAAGTATAGTAGGAAACCATAATCATGGAAACAAATGTAACACATTAAGTACAGTATGCCCACACATTCAAGGTTAATGATAACGTAGAGCAAGGACTTTGGAGGAATGAGAGAATGATGCTTGTGCTGGGTTTTGATGAATCTGCTGGTTTGTCAGACTAAGACAGAAATTAAGGAAATTCCCCAGAGTAGAAGGGTATATAGAAAATCATGGAAGTATAAAATAGGAGGATGGTTTTAGGAACTTGCAATTAGTTTAACAGTGGTAAGTTAAAATTGTTAGGCAATAGATAAGAAGGATAAAAGCCAAACTAGGACGTGGTTTAAGTCCCCTTCTTAATCCTTGAGTAATAGGCAAGGAAGAGTTTTCCCAGCAGAGAGCTCAGGGATCCATTTCATTAGTTTCTCAGCTGAATCTCCTCTTACAAATCAGAAAAATGAGTTTGAAAATTTTGGGGTCAAAGAAAATGATTGCCTCAAATTTTTAGTCTGCATTTTATATATATTGGAGTTATATTTATCTGATTTTGATCAAATAAATATAATTTCTCAAATGCCTGCAAGTCTAGGAACATCTCTTACACTTTGTTTTTCTCTTACTGTAATCTCCTCTCTTCCAGCATGCCCTTGTGGTTCTAGGTTTGCATTCATCTTTCAATGAGAGTTAAGGGATCAGAATTGTTAATGAAAGGCTTTGGTCATGGCTATGTGCATTGCATGGACCATATGGGAAGGGCCATGAAGAAGGGTGGCCAAAGCCTGGCCTGAAAATGGTCCAATAAGAGACAATGAGAGCTTATGAGGTAGAGAGGATAGGGGTAGAATTTGTAGTCAAGAAAATTGTGTATTGACTTATAAGATAGGAAGCGGCTGGCCTTATTCTCTGGGCTTTACCACTTTAAAATTTGACTCTTGAAGACTGGTATATGAAAATTCCCAAGGATGTGAGTGAAAACTGAGGACTTTAATAGAATATTAGAAACATGAAAATTTTTATGCATCGTCCGTTAGCTTCCATGTGAACTTTTGACATAATCATACACACATTTTTCTGACTATTCAGTACAAAATTCCAATCACATAATGGACAGAACTAAAATGGAAAAAAACACTATATATTATGGTGTGTGTATATATGTGTGTGTATATATATACATATATATCATATATATATACACATACATATATATGAACCTAAATTTTTTTTCTTTTTATTAATACTCAGTGTCAGAGTAAACAAATGTTTGCTTTTCCTATCTCTTTGAATTGTTTAGTCTCTGACTTTAATGATATTTGTTATTGAAAATTCAGATTTAAAAAGTTGCAATTTGAAGAGAATCTGTTTTCCATTAAGGCAGTCTACTCAGTTTTCTCAGCAATCCAGGACTGATGGCTGTCACAGTCAAAAAGAACATAGAACATTTCCTCTCAATTCTATATGCCCTTCTAATAGAGAAGCAGTCTTTACCTACATAATCAGATTGCAACTCTTTAGTCCATAGACATAATCCCCCTCCTCTTTGAAAAGAACATACCACAAGAAGTAAAAACTCTCAAATAACTGTCAGGACCTTCTAGAATCTATTTGCCCTGCACATTGCGAGAAAAAATACAGAGATTTCCCTTCTCAAGGAGAACTGTGTGTTTACTTGAAGATTTTTTTTTTCTCAGAAAGCAAAGAACATAGTTGGGTTTGGAGTACAGCCCATTTTTACAGAACCTTGTCAAAAAGCAAAAGTCACATGTGCATTGTTTTCTTTTTAATTAGCAAGTAATGTACAGAATAAATATGCCTAATTCCATGTGATATTCTACATCTACCCATGTTTGAAGCCCCAGAGGAGGGAGCCTGAGATGGAGTGAGGGTGTTTATGTCACTTACTACTGTACTTGCTAGTTATAAAAAGACCTGGAAAGTTTTGTTTTCTGTTTCCCAGACTGCTTTAGAATGACCCAACTGAATCAGGGCTGCCAGGTCAGAATGACTTCTGCACAGTCCTGTCAAACAGCTGCCTCAGAGCAATTAAGTAACCAGGCCATCCCCCAAAAGTATTTCCTTCCCAAGAAAGACCTGAAAGAGTCCTTCCCTGAGGTCACCCTGGCTCTTATGCTGATACACAGACAGTAGAAGAGTAGCCCAGCCAGGCACTGTGGTGCACGCCTATAATCCCAGTGGCTTGGAAGGGCAAGAGTGAGGCCCTGGGGTCAACCCCCAGTACTGGTGGGAAAAAAAAGGAAGAGTAGCCCAAAGGCTTTATGTGTTTAAGAAGCTAATATCTACTCTGTTTTGCCTGTCATATGTGCAAGAAAGGCCATATGGACCTACTGAGTTTTTGAGAAATATCTTTGGAGTTTTGATGGAATGAATGCTTGTGAGTTTATAAGTGCATACTTTGCTTCATTTTTTCTCTGTGCCATATTAATGTCTTTAAATGTGTTCTATTGTTTTTCTGAATTATGTATTATTAACTACTCCTGCTTAATTTCTGCCTTGCATTTGGTATACTCAGTTATGATATCTAAAGAGTCTAATATCCTTCCATGGAATAATTTGAAGAAGACAGGTATTATATCTTCTTTGAAAGTTTGGTAAAATTCTGCTGTGAACCCATCAGGACCTGGGCTCTTCTTTGTTGGGAGAATTTTTATTACTTTTTCTATTTCAGTGTATGCAATGGGTTTGTTTATGTCACTTATGCCTTCTGGGGTTAGCTTTGGTAAATCATATGTGTTAATAAATTTATCCATTTCTTCTGTATTTTCATATTATTGGGAATACAATCTCTCATATTAATCCCTGATGATTTTTTGTATTTCATTGTAGCTGGTGGTTATGGACACATTTTCCTTCATAATTCTTACTATGTTCATTTTTTCCTTTTTCTTTTTGATGAGATTGGCCAGAGGAGTGTCTATTTTATTAATCTTTTCAAAGAACCAGCTCTTAGTCTTATTAATTTTTTGAATTATCTTTTTAGATTCTAATTCAGATATTTCTCCCTTTAGTTTTGTAATTTCTTTTTGGATGCTCCTTTTAGTATTGATTTGTTGTTGAATTTCTAGTGTCTTAAGGTGCATCACTAGGTCATTTATTTGGCTCTTCTCCACCTTATTGATGAAGGCATGTAATGCTATAAACTTCCCTCTTAAAACTGCCTTTGCTCTATCCCATATGTTTTGGTAGGACGTGTTTTCATTATCATTTGATTGCAGGAATTTTTTAAATTTGATTTTGATTTCATCAACAACCCATTGGTCATTCAGCAGTGCATTATTTAGTCTCTGTGAGTTTGTAAAATTTCTAGAATTACTCTTGCCCATAGGATGGCACTGCCTTTGTTCTGTCTGTCTTCCCAACATGAGAGCTAGAAGCCAAAAAGCACTCTGAAGTGCTCAGGCCTATTAATAGATACCACTAATCTGGAGGTCATTCCCTCAATTTTTAAAAAAACTACTTAATGGATTAATCTTTCTTAGAAATAACATTGATATCTTTTTCATAACATAGGCTTACTTTTTCTAGTAGCTCAGACATGAGTTTTATAACATTGGCAATTGGACCAAAAATTTAGAATTTACAAGCTTAGGAAATTCCAAAATGTGACAATTTCAAAAAGTAAAGTTGGATACTGGCTTCACATTTACCAAATCTGCATATAAGGTCAAAATGTAGTCTGATGTTTTTGCTAGTGCCTACATATCAGGAGATTCACTAGCCAAGTTCTACATTACTTCTTTGAGATACCAGAATATAGAACTACAATATCTTACTTTTGAAGTAGCATGTATCTTCATCATACTTAACTTTCTTCCTTTAAATCCCAAGCCCAAACTTGCAAATGCAGCATGGAAAAATGTGGGCTCTTTTAAAAAAAATCAGCATTACTATTTATAAATTCTATTTGTTTTGCCTACTTTCTAGCAGAGCAAATTAGAAAAATGATATTTAATCTCTCCTCTGTTCAGTGAGTTCTCTAATTTTACTAATTTTTCTCAAAATTCTTTGTTTGCCTCAATCCATAACTTTGATCTTAATTAAAAGGCAGTCTAGCACTGAAATTAAGAGTAGTCTTGGCCCTAAGCTTTGTTGGGTCTGTGTTTTTTGAGCAACTTATTTTTAACCTTCCTGTGCTCTAAAATCTTTATCTGCCAACCTTCTTGGATAATATAATGCTTGGTGAAGGACAGTAATACACTATACATATTAAATCACTTCATCTTCACAGTGTTCCCTTGAAAGTAGTTTTTAATAACTATAAGAACAACCCCAAGAAGTTCCTTGACTCTTTGGAGTATTAAATCACTTATTTTTTAATGTGGAGTCTTATCATTGAAATTCTTCCCCCACCCCTTCTCTCACTGGCTTTTAAGTTTCCATGTATATTGTCTGTTGGCACAGAAAAGACTGATACTGTACAGGTTACAGGGGAAAGATTGTATATGTTAACCTCTTGAAAACAACTTAGTTGGAGCCTTTTTTGATCTCATACCTGGATTACTGAAATAACATGGCCTCTCTGTCCACATCCAATTTGCATGACTGCAAGGTAATCTCCCTGATGACCAAGCATCTTTCCTCCTCCCTTTCTAATTTTCTCTGGTGTCTCATTGCTTACAGGATAAAATCCAAACTCTTTACAAGAGCTTTCCAATTATCCCAAATCTGCTATCTACTCTACAAGCATGTGTACAGGGCAAGAAGTGACAGAGCCAATATTTGGCTAAAGAATTTCCGCACCACTGACTGCCTCATTTCCTGCTCCTCTTCTATGTGCTCACAGCAATAATTGTAGGCTTCTCTCTCTGCCACTTGTAATTGTTACCCTGAATGGTCATTGTCTGTATATTTGACTTTCTGCCTGATAAAACATTTGAAATCTATGGAAATACTAATATTAGAAATAGATTTCATTTACTGAGCTTCTACCATGTACTGAGTGACTGACTATTGGGTAGCAGGATGGGGTTTGGGTCACTGAGTGGAGCACCACTCTGCACTCTCTGAGGCCCTAGGTTTAATCCCAGTAGCATCTAACAACAACAACAACAATATTGGGTAGCAGCCATAGCCATAATCCCCTGGCATCTGATCTCGTCTAATCTCAGAAGCTAAGCATGGTCAGGCCTGGCTAGTCCTTGGACGGGAGACCACCTCAGAATACCAGGGTGCTACAGCACGTTAGTGTACAGACTAAGGTGAAGGACTCGACTGCCCACTCCCAAAACAATCAACCATTGAAAACCCTATGAAGAACAGAGAAGCACTGACAATAGTGCTGGGCATAATACAGTAGTGGGTAGTGTTTTGTTCTGTTGTACACAGGGCTGCTATGAGTTGGACCCAACTTGACCTCACCTAACAACAACATTGGATAGCAGGCACTGTGTACTAGGACTGGGCACCCAGTGGAGAAAAAGACAGAAAAAGACTGCCCCTTAGGAGTTTACATTTTGGTGGAGATACCAACAATATATAGGCATATCTACAGAGCATCAAATGGTGATAAAGGCAGGCAGGTTGGTGGGTGTGGTAGAAGGAATGGATGGAAGTTCTTTTCTTCTATTTTTTTCACTGAAATAAGAAAGAAAGCATAAGCTGAGTCTAAGTAGGAGGAAGACAAATGAGGGGTTTGACAATATAGAACATGAGAAATGGTTAGCCAAGGGAGGTTAAGATCTGTTTAACTGTAGATGAGTGGTTATGAAATAAGAGCAGTCATCCTAGTATGTTTCCATATTAAGATGCTCCAGGTCAAGTTCAGATTTAACCAGGCAGCAGGATACTATGTTAAATTCTTTACAGAAACAATTTCTTTTAAATTGTAGAACAACCCTGTAAGTTACTGTCATCTTGTGTTTTCCAGAAGGAGAGGCTGAACTTAGAGAGTTTCTCATTTTCTGAAAGTAGTGCAGATGGGAAGTATTAAAATTCGTATTTGAATCCAGATTTGTCCCCTTCAAGCCTTGAATTATTAACTTTGACATAATGTTCCTTTCACATGTGACCTGCATCTCCATCTCTATATGTGCTTAGGAATTTTTTCAATGAACCAGTTTCAGAAATGAAATTCATGAGCACAGAAGGAAAAAGACTTGGCTAATAGGCAATTCTTACCTTTCTGGTTGACTAAAAGTTAATATGAGTCAACAGAGTTGAGGCTGCCAAATTAATTAGATATAGACTGCATTAGTAAAAAATGTGTAATATTGAGCCCATCCTGCAGGCATTGACCAACCAGTCTATGTTCACAATATTATGTCCTATTTAAGACATCAGCACCTTCATGGAGCATGAGATACTTGGACACATCATCCAAAGGCAAGCTGAGAGAGCTGTGGAGGGTTAGGTTCCCATGAGTCATAAAGTAGCATGAGGAAGGAAAGAGGCTATTCGGCTTTGAAGCTTAGCACATACTATCTTTATACACATCTCAAAAGCTTCCAAATTCTGTGTGATTCTAAAATATAGAATTGGGGTTTAAAAGAAAGGACAAGGCAGATTGTGTTGTAGCATAACAAAGAAGCTTATGATAATTGGAATTTGTCTGAAATCAACCTCTGCATACAAACATGTGTGCCATATAATTGATCGGGATCAAAACGGTGTTCTACAGTCTTTGTGTGGCTATAATTGTGGATAGCCACAGCAAAGACAGTGTAAGACTGAATTATCTGTTTTACCTGCCTAATTTGAGGGAATCTGGAATAACAGTCTCTCTTCCTGGCAGTGTTTGGTGCTTTATTCCTTTTCTATACAACTTTTTTCTCAAGATCTGGAGTCAAATTATGTGGGTGCTCCAGTTCTGACACATTAGCTATGTGGTGTTGAACAACTTATCTAAGCTCTTGCATCTGTCTCCTTATCTGTAAAATGGGAGCAATAACACAATATATCTTATGGAGTTGCTATAAGGATTACATGAATTAATCCAATATCAAGTGCTTAGAAGAGTACCTAAATTCCTAAGTGCTCAATAAACATTAGCTCCCATTATTTTTAAAATTAGTTATCATACACTGTGTCACTTCATTATTTTATGTATTATTGTTTTTGTTTTCTCCTCCAACTAGATGGTCATTCTTGTCACAGGGCTAAGCATACAAAATTTCCAGGTACCTAACAGTCCAAAATGGAGAGGTGTTTCTATTATTCCAAACAACTTAAACTTGTTTAGAAACCTCATTTATACATTTTTAGGCAAGTTTTAGAGTTAGGTGGGGATGTCACCTACAGAAAGGGTTTTATGGATTCCTTCATCTTTTAAAATACTACCATACACATCAGACATGATCCCATTTTTCAAGGATCATTTGTAGTCTCTAGTCATCATTAGGAAGTAAACAAAGATTTGTTTAAGTTACAGAACATTTATTTTCTGAAAACCTACTGGATACCATTCCTGGACTACATAATGCCATGTCTAAATTAGTTTGTCATCCCACTCCAACAATTGTTTTTCTCATTGCTAGAGACCCCACTTGTTCCCCTCATAAGCACATGCCATAATTTTTTTGTTTCTATATATTTATCTGTTTGCTTCTTGCTTATGTACCTGTTTTCCCCAATAAGGACAGCAGTCATATCTATCTTTATTCACGAATGTGGTCTCTTTCCCCTATAAAGGCTTTCAATAAATACATGTTGAGTAAGATTTCAGTGTAACGACAAGAATTGTGACTTAAGTATGTACAAGTGCTGGGGGTCAGAGAAGGCCTAACCCATACTTAGCAGACCCAGAAGTTTTCCATAACTGGGACATTACAGAGGCTACTACTGGTACCCTCCATCCCATACCTACCAGCAGCTTTCCACTGCAAAATAGCCCCTCTCCTTCTCTGTAAAAGGGAATATCATTGGCCAGAAAGACTTTAGAGTAGATGCCCAGAGGAGCAGCACTCAACCAATGAGGGTTAGGTGTGGGTAGCTGGTGCATCTCAGCTTCCTTGACCCACAGCTGGGACACCTCTAATGTATATTCCACATTGTTCCTGTGAGTTCCAGCAGTACTGAGCCTCTGTTGGCAAAAGCAGTAACCCATTCACTAAAACTCTTTCCGTAAGCTTGCTTCCCTTTCTTACTTCTCCATCTCCTACCATAAGTCCAGGGATCCCTCCATATTAATATACTGTCTCCAAATCCCCATCTCAAGAAGATGCCAATATTAAGGAGGATAAATGATGAGAATCTTGAAAGACATGTAGAGTTCACTGGACAAGAAGAGCATCCAAAGTCGGCACTCGCAAACTACAGGAAAAGAGAATCAAAACCTTATGTCCTTCCTCTCAGGTTCCTTTCCTCCATTAGGGCTCAGATTTTGGTTTTAGCAAGATCCTTACATAGTATTTATAGGAAAAGGCAGTAAGCTATAGCTGGTGTTCTGCACATGAGATAAGCCACGTCAGAGCCAAAACTCAGTTCAGTGCAGATGGGCAGAAGGTCTTAAACTCTTGAAATAACACATTGAAATACAGAATGCTATATTCATGAATCTTTAACTAAAGATTCTTTGTGTCTTTTCCTTTCTGAACTATAACTCAGGACCTGGGAATGTGATGCTTAGCCCTCAGAAGGAAACCTTGTACAAATGGTTCCTTGAAAGCCAGCATGTAGTTTGTTCATAAATTTTATGATGTGTGAGGCACATGTTCAAGGAAGTATTTATTAGAAAGACCATAGGTTAAATTAGGAAGGTTGGTTCATACCTTAAATATTCTGTCATTTTCCATTCTGTTTATGTGTCCAGACCCAAGTGTGAAACTTAAATTTGTTTTTAAGGTATTCTCCTGATGAATGATTTAGTCAAATACATTTTCTTTTGGTTCTCCTGATAGTTATGTTTTGCAGTTGGGGGGAAACAAGAAAATCCTTGAATTACTCTACTGATGTTAAAGGTTAATATTCTGTGCATATATCACCAAATGATTTCCCTAGTGGATCTAATGATATATAGTATTACTTTACTCTGAAAATTAGAGTATTTTACATTCAAAACAATATAATGAATTTGGAAGGTGAGTACTCACAGCACTCTGACAGAGACATTTAAAATAATGTGTGATTTTTATTTGGTCATGAGTGGTTTATATTTGGTCATATGTTCTGTGATGGTCTATAGTCCTTGGTATCTGATTTCAGCAAAGCTCTTGCCAGGGCACTCCAAAATGAGAGCTATGATCTTAAAAGTTGCAAACTCTGGAGAACTTGAAAGCCACTGGAACCAGGTTATGAATGTAGCTCAGTGGCTGGGCACTTACCTAGCTTTCAAGAGGCCCACAGTTCAATCACCAGCAACACAATAAGCAAACAAACATTGTAACCATATGATTTTAAAATAATGAAAATGAGGTATTATTTATAGCCTGGACTATGCTGAGCATTGTGTTGATAGCCTTGTTTTCTACTGTAAGCAAGTGGCCCTGTGTTCAATTCCCAGCACAACAAAAAATAAATAGATATGAACAAATGAACTTTGTAATGAAACCCTGATTTTACAATGCTGAAAATTAGAAATTACTTATAGACTGGACTATGCTAGGCATTATATTGACAGTCTTGTTTCATTTGTTTGTTTGTTTTTCTTTGTTTTTCTTTCTCACAGTACTTAGGGGTTGAACCTAGGACCTTGCACATATTCTGCAAGTGCTCTACCACTAGGACGCACCTCATCATGTTTTTAAAAATTTTTAATGTTGAGACAGGGTCTAACTAAGTTAGGCAGGCTGCCTCTGGCTTTGAACCTGCAATTCTCATGTCTCAGCCTCCCATGTCACTGGAGTTACAGGCATGAGTCACCATGCCCAGCAATAGCCTTGTTTTCTACTGGAGTCTCTGTGTGAATATTATCACATTTACACCTAAAAAGAGCAATGTATTTATTACAAGAATATAGAGCTTTCTGTATTATTAAAATAAACAATAGTATATATGTGTATATATTGCTTTATAGTGGGAAAAAGAACTCACATAAAAATAAAAATTTAGGCCAGGCATGGTGGTGTACACCTGCAATCCTAGCAACTCCGGAGGTGGAGGCAGGAGGATCCCAAGTTCAAGACTAGAGGTAGTCTGTGTAATTTAGCGAGACCCTATGTCAAAATAAAAAGTTAAAAAAATTGGCTCAGTGTTACAGCACTTACAAAGGATGCAAATGAGAGGCCCTGGGTTCAATCCCCAAGCACAGCAAAAATAAATAAATAAATAAATAAATAAATAAATAAATTTATTAAAACATTCTATCAGTATATACAGTATGTGCCCTAAAAGACCCCTCTTGAATCCACAAATTCATCATAATATAAGGTCAAAGTTTTAAAAACAATTACATCTCAAGAAAATGTCTTTAATCTCTATTTGTTTTATTTCCTTGCCATATACTCATTGAAACTCTCTGGAAGGTGAGTTGGCCTAAAGTAAAACCAAAAAGGCCCAGATCACTGAATATATTGGTATAAATAAAAGAAGAGAGGCTAGCTGTTTTTTCAATATGCAGAATCATGGTCCATTTCACACAGGTGAATAGCCATATTGTAGTGTTGTTTAGGGAGCCCTACTCCTGTTGTTTTCTCTGCATTTAAAATTCTGGTTGGGAGCCAAGGTTTATCTTTAAATGCCCACGCTTGGACAAGTTCAGACACAGTGTTCCTCACTGTAACTTGCCTTGCTTTCTTTATTATCTAATAGATTTCCATTACAGGGGACAGAGCAAGCTATGGACGTTCAGACACAGGCTTTAAAAATGCCTATGATCACAGTATTTCAAGGCATCAAATGTTTATTTTATGTGTACTTGTTAAAATTACAGACTTGTGGCACAGTCTCCTGGATTTGACTAACTAGCTCTGCAAATCATTAGCTGCATGCCTCAGACCTCTGTTCTCTTTTTATAGCATGGCAATATTAAACACTTCTATCACATCTACCCTTGTTGTGCAGATTAAACGAAATAATCTTTGTAAAGTATCAAGCCCTGTGTCTGACACCTTGGAAGTTTTCAATAAATATTAGCTATAATTATTAATATTATTATGGGTCTAAAGTAGACAGTTCTCAAAGGAAGAGGTCCATAAAGCCATGAAACACATGAAAAAGTGCTCAATATCCCTAGCCATTAGGGAAATGCAAATCAAAACAACGCTGAGATTTCACCTTACACCAGTAAGAATGGCCAAGATCAATAAAACAAACAACAACAAATGCTGGCGAGGCTGCGGGGAAAAGGGAACACTTTTACATT